>JAFBJU010000404.1:192886-222195 GCA_016785305.1 Colistium nudipinnis
GTTTGCTTTTGTACAAAGTCAGAGAGAGATGAAATTAAACTTCAATTATTAACTTATTTTTATCCTGTTCTAAAAACAGCAGAAAAAAAAGGCCAGGGCAGTAAAACATCGGTCACATTGCCTTTGTAATACTTTTGGAATGAAGCCTCGAATCTTATCATGATCTGTGGAACTTACAGCAGGCATCTGCTGTCCACTGAACCCACACAGACACACACACACACGCTGAAAACATTTGACGTTCCAGTCAGAGCTGTGAAAAATCAAAACCATGCCTCGGACAAATCAGTCCTGATAACAATCAGGGGAGGTTGATTGGCTTCCATCGGTATCATCAAACAGCCATCGCTGTGATTGATAGGCCTATTTCCAGCTTTTCCACAAAGCCTGAAGGAAACAATTCCTCTTCTCTGTGTCAAACTGCCATCTAGTGTTCACATATTTAGACTGGTCTCCGAATCACTGCATTTCACTTTGTTCGTTTTTTTTCTTCCCCTGACATGGATCACTGACGGCTCCTGTAGTCCTCCAACTAGCCGTTCCCCTCTGGACAGGCGTCGTCATACCCTACACTACCATGGTTTCAGCTCCGAGGCCCCTTGACAGATCCTTCAGATCTCTTCCCTGTGTGTCCGGCTCTGTCACAGCTGTGATCAGCGATGCTTCCAGGCAGGAGTTGATCAGGTTCATCTGCTCCAGCTCTGCCCCGTCAGTGTCACTTACCCGAGCCTCGCTCCTGAATACTGGACGAGCACGAGGCTCAGTCTTCTGCTTCCACCCTTTTTCCTCAGAAAGATCCACTTTAATAAAGCAACAAATCTGGCCCTGTCGGCTGAGCCTGTGCGGATATGCAGCGAATGATTGAGCCATGAAACATAATTCCTCTTTGGTGATAGGATTATCTTTTTCTTCTTCTTTTTTTGCCCAGTAATAAGCTGTCCAGCATGAGCAGAATATTTCATATTATATCATATTTTTAATGAGATTTTCAGGTCAGTACCTCAAGTTTTTTTTTAATTCCCCATCCTTTTACAATTACCTCCAGTCTTCAGTCAGTCAGTCAGTCAAGGTGAGAGTAAGGGCTCAAATCTACCGTCAAGTAAAGGGAAATGAGGCTTAATACGTACAAATTATATAAATCCATTTTGTTGCACCTTATACCCTTTTTTTTAAAATGGTGAGCTCCTATTAAATTGGCCCTCATACTGAACTGTTATCCTTATCATTGTACAATAAAAGCTGAGAAATCTCCACCGCTCTAGAGCTTTCACAGTTGTTCATCGTTTTTTTTTACTAAAAACGTCAACTATAACTAACACAGAAATATTATAATATATATAATATATATTAATATATTATTTTATATCCAATGCACTCAAATAAAAGACTGTCGGCTAAAGTGGGTCCTTCATAACACTTTCCCAAACTCATCCTCTTCTTTGAGTCTTTTCCAGAGGAAAACTTATTTTCGTGGGTGTTTGTGGTTAGATATTTCAAAGTTTCGTCTTCGCTGCTTTTTTTTTTTTTTTTTTTTACAGCCCCTGACTTGAAATTGATCTTGGCAGCGAGAGGAGTTGTTTTACATTCTATAACGTTATCTCCACTCGCTGGGGGGGGGGGGAAATAACCTAAGGGGAGGAGACAGGGAACTTGGAGAGACTTTACACCAGAGGTGTTTCAGAAGCTGCCATCCCCCTCTCTCAAAAAAACAACAGTGATGGATTCAAGCCAGAGAAAAGTGGAAACGCCTCCAGAACGGCTTCAGCAGAGAGGGGTTTAATACTCTGCAATCTACGCTACACAACATGTAGTTATCTGCTCTGACAGACACTTTAATAAACACTGCTGTGCTCAGCTGATGGACTGCAAAGGGCAAAACTTCACTTCCCACAAACTGCTTGGTGTAATATGTCCCATCAAATCATAATGTGAAATGGAGCACGCTTAATGATTATTTTTTACAAGGTGTTGGAAGGGGTGGCACGAATCTTGAAGGCGTCGACAGGTTAAAAATGATTCTGCAAATAAAGCAAACAATTCACTTTTAGATTAAAGCTAATATGGTGACTGTCATAAGTAAAAGGGGGGGGGGGGTCAATATCGTGTATATTCATTTTAGATTAGCAGTGGGCACATATACATCTGTGGGGAAAAAAGAGGAAAGGATAATAAAATACTTCCAAGGCTAGAATGACATTATATGTGTCCAAGGCTCAATAAACAAATAGAGTATATAGGCCATAATAAAAAAGGATGTGTCTGCAGGATGGGCTTGTGTCCAAAGCCCTCATTTAAATCACAGGAAGAAAATGTTAACGGAGAAGATCCTCTTCTGTGTAGTTGCTTATAATATTGAAATGTACCTTTTGCCGTCAACACACTGGTAAATGGATTGGTGACATTTGACCCTTTCTGTCCCCGTTGTTTTTTTTATACAATCAGTGCCCAAGATGTATGACCCTCTCTAGCCCCACACACAAAAGCACAAGGAGGATATTTCCATCTCTTTATTGGAGAGCATTATTGGGCCTTTAAAGTCAAGCATACTTCCAGGAACACGAAGGAACTGCTCTTGGGGGACTGTTGTGTAAACAAAAGAAGCTAATCAGTCCATTGCAGTTTGTTGTGTGGCTTTTTCGTGATCATTTGTACCACTTTGGTTTAATTGAGAGACCAGAAGCATGTACCAGTTGGTCCAAATACCCTTGAGCATGAAAGTCAAGCACATCCTGCACTAGTACTCCTCTCATGTGGTTGTTTTGTCTTCTGCTTGTGTGTGTGTGTTTTTTTTAAAGGCAAAATGTAGTCACCATGCAGGGATTATTAAAATAAGGGCCATTAGCAGAGGAGGAGGTCCAATTAAAAGCTCCAGGTACGAATAGGAGCAGGGAGCCATCTGATCAGCTGAGACTCCATTAAGGATGAGCAAGACCTCAGCGTCTACCTGTGCTGCAGGGCTGTAAATATCCTCCGGGGTTAATGAGGTGTTCTGTGTGTGGGAGCTTACGTTTACTTTCCAATAAACTCCTGCCAGGGACAACATCACTCCCTATTTCTTATAATGGCATTTTAATAGATGCTCGTTTTTGTTTTTTTTTGTCTATAAATGCCACGGCAGCATCAGTGGAACGGGTGGAGGAAGGTGCCTGTGTGTGTGTGTGTGTGTGTGTGCGCGCGTGTGTCTGAGTGTTTATGAGATAGCCAAGGTAATTACTGTTAATGGAGGGATGGACAAGGTGAGACAAAAGAGAGGACATGAGAGACAAATAGATATTTTATGATCAGAAAAGAGTTCCAGTGTGTTAATATCCAGTTTTTATAGTCCATAGTGTGATAAATAAATCAGGATGTTGGTAAAAATCCATTATACTACATGATTCTCGATTTTTGCAGATTCCAAAGAAGAAAAAAGAAAATCATATAACAATATTGATATTGTCGTATTGTTCACGTCAATATTTAGGTGGTTCATTTTCCAATCTTGTTTCAAACAAGTTAGGCGGATTATTGAAAATATAAAAACACAGCAGGGAAAACGTTTGGAGGATGGAGTAAATTCAACAATTGCAACTGCAGGTTACACAGTAACTGATATAATGTCAGTAAATTGAGATGACGAATATTTTGTTGTACTTAAAGGTTGAGTGTTTCATCTGGATCCATCCCAAAAGGGACAACATGGAAATCCTAATGCAGCAGCGTTTTTTCTTCTTTTCCTCATCCATTCCACTTCAGGGTCGTCATGAAGGCCCCGTGCAGAATGTAAAGAATAAGGAAGACGTGCACTACACAAGTGCATTCACTCTGATTCAGTGTTCATGGCCACTATATGTTTTTGGTCTTATTATCTCTACAGGAGCAAAAAAAAGCCGACATGTCTTGTGAAGGTAAAAGCTGTTTTACGGCCACAAGGTTGAAGCCATGTCCTTGAAGCCTTTGCCTAATTTTCATGCCGCGAAGCACTGCACCCAGGACCATAATGATCACCAAATTTATGATATCTAATATAAAATGTCAGTGCCCTCTTTGAAGAAAAGGTGAAATTCTAATCATTCTGACGGAGAAATCGGCATGAGCACGGACTATAAATAAGTGGGCTGTGTATTCTGTCACCTAATAAAAATGTGTAAATTCAAGGGGAAAATCATGCACAATATCTATAATGTATATTGCATATCAATGTGTTCATTCACTAACCTCATCATTTTTAATGAACTCTGATATTATTCTGATGGAAATGTGTTTGCACATTTGTTTGGCAGAATACTGGAGCATATTTAAAGACTAGAAAAAGCACAGCCTTTTAACCTTAAACCACCCACTGGTATGTGCATTGATTTCAAATATTCACACCCACAGCGGCAGAAGACTAAAGAAATGGAGGGTTCCCAAAGATGCGTTTGTATGTAAGCACACAGGTTCCTTCTAAGTTTTGGCAAATTATAATGACTATCTCATCCTCCAACCTTTATTTCCTTTCTCTTTGATGTGAGATTAGTCGATAGAAAAAAAGAAGGGATTAAATGCATCACAAAATAATGGGCTGTGAAATGGAGCAGTTTAAGATAACAGTGAATAATATTGCAGCCAAATTTACTGACCCATTTAAGGCCTTTTTTTTTTTACATAACATTTAATTACTCAGGCTTTTCCATGTGGTCCCAACAGAATCCCTCTTTTTTTTCATTTTTTTTTTTTTTTTACCTGCCTCCACTGGTCTTGATGTGCTGTCTCCGACTGTGCTCCAGCATCTGTGGCAGCGGTTGCTCGGAAACACACAGCTGCAGGACAGCTGTCAAAGCCTGTACAAACCAACGCAAGCTCAGAGTCCCTTCCGGCCTGAAGACACGATGGACCACATGGTGCTCACCTGCCACTTCCTGTCTGGAGAGAAGAGGCAGAAAAAAACTGAAGACAAGATGGGCGCGATACCGCACTTCACCAGCAGATGGCAGCACTGCACACAACTGATATGTTCATACAACGATCAGCTATGCGAAAGCTTGATTTGATTTGTATAATCTGCATTTTCTTGAGTACATTTTATTATGATATAGGTTTTCATCATATTTGACTGATGGTCCACATGCTGTAATCCCGGTTCACGTTTCCCATATTCTCTAATATTCAAGTTAATGATATGAACATACTGAGAGCAGCAGATCAAAAGCTCATCACACATCATGCTGTGCCTAATGGATTGTATGTACGTTGGAATACCAACCAACATTTGCTTTTCTTTTCAACACAGAGACAATCGAATGGAACATTTGTTGCAAAACGACGCACAAGCTGCTTTTCATAATTCCTCCTTTCTTGCCTTAATGAATTCATGCTGCTTTTGTTGAATAGGGACAAGTAAGTGGAAGATGACAATGATAATGAAGTTGCACTGCAGTTTTTATGAGGTTAACCACACAGAGCTATAAATGCAGTGAATTGAATGGGACTTGTCAGCATTACAACAGTACAATAACAATATCTTGTGTAATGTTGGCCAACAAGAGACAGCCTTAGCCACCATGATGTACTTCTGTATTTCTGACCCTGGCTGTATAAAAGACAATTATACACATTCAGGGAAATCTATGTGATAAATGATCCACTGTACAACCAGTGACAGAGGAGACACAGGTATCTGGGGAGAGGAAACCTTTTAGTCGTCGTGACCTTTTAACCTCAGCTCTCTCTCCCTCCCAGTGACTGCAGTGACCCTGAACTCACATTCCTGTTGCCGGGGGAACGTTTGGTTAGAGAGCTGGAGCAATGAACATCAACCAAACCCCTGCATGTGGTCCAGGGTTTCCATGTGTGCATGTTACCCCATAACACCGTGTGTGTGTGTATGTGTGTGCTCATGTCTTGTGAGTAGTATATATATATATATAGTGTGTGTGTGTGTGTGTGTGCCGTGAAGTTTAAGGCCCCAGTGTGAGCTTTCTTCTGTCAATAACAGTCCTTAGAAATGTGTTCCCCGTGAATGGGATCCATTGAGCATTGACAAAACACTGAGTGACACCCTGTGGTGCAGCACCAGCACAAAAATACTCCATTTGTTTATGTGCTGACAATCACACACAGGCCGACACTGACACACAGGCAGAAACGTACTACTTTTTTTTTTTTTTTTTTTTTAACTCCTACTGAACCGAAATAGGGATTTAAGTACAGGGACGAACAAACCTAACAGCGTTTTAGCTTCTGGTTTGGTCGCTGGACCAGAAAAAAAATAAAAAAGAGAGTGTCGCCTTTAAAAGTGCAAGCTTAATTTTTTGGTAGGGATCAGACTCTGTATTTATTCATTTAAAATGAAAATAGAATGATGCTCGCAGACTCTCCAAGCTAACACACTTGTTTTTCTAAAATCAAAGATCCAATCTCAACAAGGTTGTAAGCAGAATCTAACAAAAGTCATAAATAATAATCACTCAGAAGAAAAAGGATCGGAGTGGTAGAGGGTGACGAGGGAGGAGAAACAGATGCTCAGACTCCTGCAACCAGCATAATCAAAGTCCTGAATATTTCCAATCAATGCCTCCTCTTCCTTCTTCTTCCTTGTTCTTTGAACTCACTCAGGCTAATAAGTTCCGTAAGGTTTAAACGATTTCCGCGGGGCACTCAGAAGAAGCTTCGCTCTCAGCTTTGACCAAACCTGCAAGGGGACCTGCGTAGAAATGAAGATTTTACATTTACATCGGATGAATGTTGTCTAAAACTCTGATCTCTACAAAAAGCCCGGAAGGTTTTTTGTTTTTTTTTGTTAGTTTTTTTTACTGCAAACTAATGACACTGGATATTTTTAATATAATACTGATTTGGAAGTGGGGCTTGATAAACAATGTACAACTTTTTTTTTTCTTAAATATCTCCATTAAACTGCTTTTTTTATTCCTTATTGGCTCAGACAAAAACAACCCCATCTGAGGATTTGTGTGCCGCGTTAAGCTTGCCTCGATTGTCCATTGAAGATGTCATAATTGTTTTCAGGCCGACTGAGAGAAGAATGAAAAACACATGTTTAAGCAGGAAGAGACATGAACGAGAGATGGTATAACTGAAGAAAAACGGACCAAACACACGCACGTTTTCATTTTGCTCTGTGACGTGTTCAAAAAGCTTGACAGATAATATGAGAAAAGAAAATAGATAAATCCTGTTGTTTATGGGCCCACTGGCCCTGACATGAATAAATAATATATCATATATAGCCCCGGGGAGATTTACTGTGTAAACACACACAGGCCGAGTCACTTCATCACTTTTTCACCGTGGCTCTGGGTTTTTTTTTTTTTTTTTTTTTTTTTACCCACAGTGATAATAACCTCGGCCAGACCCACTCCACATACATCTGCTTATTTGTGCAAAGGCTGCGAGGGACGGAGGCGCGCCACATCACATAAACAATCACACGCCGGGCTTGTTTTAACAATGGGGAAAGTGATTTGACCTGGTGCCTGGAAATGGTTAGATGATGATTGGACGTAAAAGTGAAAAGGTAAGTGAAATGTATCTACACGTCCTTAGCCCGAAAAGATAAGAATGACTGGAAATATGGATTGAAACAACAAAAGTCATAGTGACTTGAAAGATTATTAAACATATATATAATATTGTGCTTTTGGTTTTAAAGTTATTAGAGGAGCCCATATTTTCAGGACTAAACCTGTCTTTGGAATATATGTCAATCATTCTATGAATACTAAGAAAACACATTCTATGGACAACTACTTAACAATGCTTTGTGTTATTTCTTTTTTTAACGAACTTTAATTTTTTTGTACTCGACAGGAAACCGACGTCTGCGCGAACATCTGCTTTCAATCCATGCAGGTTTACTTTGTCCAATTTGGGAAACTCCACCTACCGTCTCCTGTGGCATGTTTTCATGTTTTCACAAAACCCCTTTTTGCTTCTTTGATTGTGTATCAAAGGATAACTAGTCGAAAGCCTTTTGTTTCCATATTGCAAACACTGTGTGTTAAGGATGGGATGGGACAGATTACCTCGAAACAACAGACGATACTTTTCATAGCACTTCTGTGTGTGTGTGTGTGTGTGTGTGTGTGTGTGTTAGGCGTTCTTCATGTAACCATTACATGCATATACATTACCTTGCAACCCAATGGCCGGTGATCCAGGTGACTCCGGCTGAAACGTTATCCTCCAGCTAATTTGCGTCTGTCATGTTTTGCAGGCACGGCCATTTTGGCTCCAAGCCCGGAATCAGACAAACCTGATATCCAAATTCGGGCTTTGTGAGCTAAAATGACAGAAAAAAAAATCATTATGGACGACAAGTTGGCTTTACACAAAATGATACATATTGATAATAATTGTGCCCTTCTGTGTCTGAACTATATTATTGTGTCAATATAACACAAACAGAGTCATCTATAGATGCTGGCTGAATCACTTCAATGTCAGGAGGAGGCCCTAAGTAATACATAGAGGGGAAATCTGGATGTTGTTAAGAATTAAATATGATCAGCCTGAGATGGTGAATGAATCTACTCCAGCAGTTATTCAAACTCAATTAGTGATTTCATTACAGTTCCCAGATTTCCGTTTCACCAAAGAAATTACCTGGAGTCTGTACGCAGCCATTTGGATTAAAATTTCAACTGTTCCCCTTTGTTAGTGGAACAAAACATCAGTAAAGGTATCCGGGATTTCATGGGAAATCATTCAATTACATTCTCGGTGCCGCGTGTATTGAATCACTTACCTCTCGCGGCTCACACCTCATTCAGACCTATAAATCTTACGTTTCCTGCTCCGTGCACGCCCCCGGAGGAGCGCGGCCCCCGGTGACCTCTCCCCCCCAGCACACGGCCGCTCCTGAATCAAAGCGCAAACTAACAAGTCAATTAGCTCTCTTTTTCCTGTTGACACGGCAAATCAATTAACCCCTCATTTCCTGTGCATCTGAGGAATCCGTGAGCTGCCGGTTTCCTGTTTGTGTCCTGCAGGAGTGACGCACACTGTGGCGGGGCCTTGTTTGTGTCGGACCACATGCGCACATCAAACATCTCCTAATAGCAGCCTTATCACAGCACATTAACCTCACATAAACACGCCATGAGCCCCGGGTCAGGGCAGGAGGGCAGCGTGCGTGTGTGTGTGTGTGTAGCCACCCGTGCTTTAATTCAACGCAGCCGTGACACGCAATCAGTGCATTACACTACTGACTTGTGTCAACAACTATTCATCTTTCAGGGTTTTTGTGTGTTGCGCATTAATCTATCATGTAAACATGGACTGGGGCGACGGGAGATAAGCCACTTGAACTCTGGGACACGTTCACCAAGTCCCAATGTGATATATTTTAATATTTTATATTTCTGAGTTTGGAATTTTACAGGGTTTCCTTTCAAACATATACTATGCTGGCCATGCCCATGCATTGGTCATTATTATTTGCTTATTTTCTAAAACTTTTTTCCACTTATAGCCATGCCTCTTTATAAGATTTGAAAGTGTCACTTTAGTGGCTCCTAGTGGGTGATACCTAAACTGTCACTGTAAAACATGGTAAGATTATCCTGAGTGGAGGCAATTGGGGCAAATTGGAGATGATTAAAATTTCGCTTTGCAGAATCCAACTAAAAAAATAAAAAAAATGGAGCGCAAAGGGCAAGATTTATGATAAAGTAAGATTCTCTGGTTTGATTAACAGCATATTCAAATCCGATTTTAATGTAGATAAATATTTTATTGTTGCCATGATAATACTGTTACAGTTGTCTCATGCTGTAGGTGCAATTGTGAAAGCCGTAAAGCACTATGCTGTATGTGATTGATCTCTGTAGGTAGCTTTGTGTGTGTAAAACTGAAGTATTATTGCATTTAAAAATGACACAAACTTGACATCGTGGTGACCAAAAACAAAAACGTAAAAATAAAAAAAAAACGTAGTGAAATATTCCATATGGCCTAAAGCAAAACTAAAGTAGTAACTATTAAATAAATTAAAGAGTTGGTCTCTATGTAAAATACATTAAGGCGAATCCTCTCGGCAAACACATACAGCAAAGAAAGTGATAACACTGATACACAAAGTACACAACAATCATCTGTCCCTTTCAAAAGTGTAAAAACTCAGACACTGGAGGCGGCCTATGGTGGTTAGTTCCTGAAGTCTTTTCCAAAAATATATACTGCATATCTATTTATATATTTATATAAACAACGACAAAAAACTTTTGATAATTTTCTTTTTTTTTCTTTTATAATTCTAAAATACATCTATAATATTTAGAAACAATATGTACAATTTCTTCTCCTTTTTTTTTTCTCCAATGCAACACTCTTCCACAACGGAACAAGTGGAACGCCTGTCTGCGAGGCCAGGGGTTTAAGAGCTGCTAAATCTCACCATCACACACGCACACAGACACACGCACACAGACACACACACACAGACAGACACACACCAGTTTAATGGTGTCCATTCACCCAAGGGCCACTGGATGTTGAATGATGAGTGTCTCCCGTCACCCTGGAAGCCATCAAGGAAGTGACACGCGGTGACCGCGTCTGTGGCGTCCTGTACCCCACTGTACTTCCTGTTTGTACTTTCACGCACTCGCCCTTCCCAGGAGGAATAACCGAAACCTTATGAGAGCGTTCTGTTCCACGAAACCTCGCGGTTATGTGAGCTTACATACTCATCGAGGCCTCAATTTGTCAGAGACATGCCCTATTGACATGATTTACCATTCTGTCCCACCAGCCGCCCTAACATCCGTGGAGTGTTCTGTTACCCGACAGCTCGAGTGGATTTCACATGCTTTCTCCACGCTTTTTTTTTCTTTTTCTTTTTCTACAGCCTCCTCCGGGTCTTATTACGCACGATCCCAGCTCACTCCTGTCTCTGAGCTGATACAAAAATTAAAAAAAATAAAAGCTCTAAAGGAACACGGTCCACAGCTGCGGGATCCCTGCGACCAATGTGCAGAGGAGGAGGAGGAGGAAAGACCAGGGCGACGAAGAGGAGGGTGAGGATGAAGATGCGTGGTGGTGGTTGTGGTGGAGGTGGACCCGATCGGGTGGCTGCACTGTGATGTAGCCGTTTATGATGCGAACCAGCGGAGGAGGCGGGGACTGGACCATGGAGCTGAGGGGAGAAGAGAATAAAGAGAAAAAATAATAATTTGAATTAATAAAAAGAAGCAAAAAAAATTTTAAAATATGCAGAGCGCAGGAAGTAAACAATGGAAATATTAATGATGATGAAATATTAAAAGGAAAAAAAATCGTGGCTGTAAACCAAATGCCTGTTTTTACTTTATCTATTTTTCTTTTTTTTCTCTCCTTATATTACATGTAAACTCTGCCCCTTCCCTTCCTGACTTTCCCCCCCCTTTTTTTTTTATTTCTTTATCTTTTCCTTTTTTTTTTTTAAGTCTGGCAATTAAATCATTTCTGCTCTCCTGTTTGATGCTTGTGCGGTTGCAGACTGGGAGGAGGCCAGGCCAAACAAACACACAAGTTCCTCCAGATACCAGTGGGCTGCAACAGCAATTGGACACAGCATTACAACATGCAATTTAAAATCAAGTTCCTGTTGGTTGTTTCCTCGAAACGGGATTATGTTTTGACGAGCATCAAAGCCAGGAAAAATGAAAACAAGTTGTGCTCAGGAACAAAACCATGTCCCAGACCTACATTTATATGATTATTCCTCATCTTCATGGTCTATCTTAATTTTTTAAATATACGGTTGGAAAAGGTTAAATTGTGAAATCGTGAGAAATCAAAAATCCAACAGAAAGATACCAGTGACCAGCTCCAAAGGAAATGTTCATTTTTAGGTCATGGGGTCGGTTTATTTAGGTTTGTGGACCTGGAGAGGCGTAAAGGAAACCAGGTGTGGCACATCACTCTGGAGTCATGCATCAAACACAACTGAGGTCTGTGGCAGCTTCTGTTTTTTTTTTTTTTTGTAACTCTCTCTCTCCCACCTTTTCTCATTCGGCCACCTTTTTTTTTGACATTAAAATATACAACGCCATGCACCGTAGAGTGTACACAAACAGTCTGTTTCCTCCCCCCGGATTCAAAATGCAGCAAAATCATTTCTGCAGACATAATGTACACAAATGCGCACAAACCTCCTCTGTTCCTGAGAAGAACAGACGCTGCATGGATGGATTTTTATTTTTATTTTTTTTATTTCTTTCCATCTAAGCTAATTTGCAGAAGTACTGTATGTAGAAAAATACACGTCTTTCTAGGGGTAGAAAAAAATCACTAGAGGCCACGTCCTAATATCAAAAAAACCTGGATGTGGTGTGTAATCTAACATGTTATTCTAAGACAAAATAAATCTTGATATGGATCACGTGATACTGCGCGTCTTTGGAGCGCGGAAAGGAAAACCACAGGACCCCGGGGGGAGCCGTTAATAACCCCACAGCTCCCATCAGAGTGAAGGGGCCGGGTGTCAAAGGGACGACAAGAGCCGACCGCTGAGCTTCCATGCTGCCAAACGCCATCGAGCGCGGATGTTCACGTGTCATCCGAGGAAATGGACAGTCCTGCAAATACTGCGCTACTGAGATTAGAGGGGGGAGATATTTGGCCGTTCACACGTGAGGCGGCAGGAGGAATACTGCAGAAACGGGGTAAAATGGGAGTGTTGACAGTGACAACCAAACCAATGTGAGGATGATATTTTTTTCCCCCCTTTGCAACAGTTCAAGTTTGAATAGGACGGGAGGTGTCCTTTTCGTCTGAAAGGTGAGCTTGTTTCGCTGGTCTGGTGAGCCCCTGCCCGGAGCTACTGTGAGACCAAAAAACCGGATACTTAGCAGAAAAATTCCCAGGCTGCTGTTTTTTACCTTCCGAGACACTCATACCAGGAGCTGGTGCGGACTTGTGTGTGTGTGTGCGTGTGTGTGTGTGTGTGTGCGGTATGGTGATGTGATACGTCGGCCTGCGGCAACACATTCTCCGCACACGTCTACACAACACATTCTAATTTCCTCTCACCTCCTCTTTATGTCTTTCTTTGTCTGAGCTCCTGCCCTTTTCTCTTCGGCTTTTTAATTTTTTGACACTCCACCCACTCCACAGAAAGAAAAAACGATTCACAGAAAAATATGAGGCGCCCATGTTTTTTTTTTTTTACCTCTCCTCGATGCGAACCCAGAGGTCGTTAAAATGCCGGTGCCTCTGCTTCTTCTGCTTGTTCCTCCTCTTCTTCTTCAGCATCTTCCTCTCGGCCTTCTCCAGCAGCTCCAGGCTGTCGGCGGGCAGCAGCATGTGGGGCAGGAGGTCCTCCTCCAGGGGACGCCCCTGCTCCTCCTCCTCCTCTTTGTGGGGGAGCTCGTGGAGGAAAGGCTCCAGGAGAGGAGCCTCGTCGTAGGGGTCCTCAGACTCCGGACTGGAGGAGGATCTCCTGGAGGAGACACAACACAGGAATGTGAATTTATAGAATTCTTATATGGTAAAAAAAAGAAGCTTTTTCAGGGGAAAAGGAGTATTTCTTCTTTTCTTTTCTTTTTGACAGACTGAGAAGCAATATCACATTTTCTGTGAATAAATTGAATCACAACAGTGTCTTATGTTTGTGACTCCCACTGTAATAGAAACAAATATTGAATTTCTTGCTGTGTGAGAACGCAATGCTGTGGATTTTCCAAGAAGCAATACAGAGTTTAATAAAGAACATGGCTGAGGGTTCAGAATGGATGAGTATGAGACCAAAAAATTCTCCTTTTTTGATTGGAAACACTCGAGGGACTGATGAGCACTAATGAGGTCGGCAACCATCTTTGACATTCACCATACATGAGGAAACACACACACACACACACTCGCTGGGTACACATTCAGAGCGACACACTGAAAACTTCCACCTCCACATATAAGATTTAATCCAGATATAGTTGTACTAAATTTGGTCCCGGACCTTGGTGGGGGGTCGCATAGTCCCAGACTCATAATCCCACACGCCGGGTGTTGTGTATCAGAGTGGATTCCGTCACTCGTTCATGGACTCACATGCACACACACACACACAGCAGGAAAACGCAGATGGAGAGGGAGATAGCCACCCGCACTTTGCGCCACGGTAGACTGAACTACACCGCTTCACAGCAGGAGGAACAAGTCCTGCTCGGCTTGGCCTTTTTCAACAACTCCCCATCGCCGACTTATCTGTGCTGACAATCGGTTCGCTGGAAACGGCAGAAGACGTGAAAATCCCAAACGCCGAGAGATAAGAGTGAATGCATGCGATCGGGCGATTCAGACCTCCACTGGGACTTACTGTCTGATATCAGGGGGGTTGTGTAGAAAAGTAGAACATAACACTTGATTGCGTTAAGCAGCCTGCACGGACAGCTTGGTTGATTATAGTCCAAGCATATCTGGCCTGTCAGATTAGATGACGTCTGTGTGCCGACATGCCATAATAATAATAATAATAATAATAATAATAATAATAATAATAATAATAATAGTTATAATAGTATAGTAATAGTAATAATAATAGGGGCCTGAGTCTGGCTGTTTATTATACATATAACAAGCAGATCCAAGCAACACGATCTTAAGCGCAGTGTCTCCCGTTTTAACTAATACAACCATGTTAAACTAAATGAGAAGACAAATACGTCTATTTAGGGACGTTTGGAGCTCACAAAATGATAATGGCTCAACAGATAACTACCGAGTGCACTTTCGGATTTATTGCAGACAACACACATTTCTCACAAGGGCTGAAGCATAACTCAGACATCTGTTTTGGGGTCGGCGAATGAACAAAGAGCAGGGGAGGAGTGGCACTTGGTTGGAAAAAATGAAAATTCCCATTCAGTGAAAAAGTTGAAAGAAATATATATTTTTCTCTCTCTCTTTCTCTCTCTCTCTCTCTCTCTCCCAGGGTCGTGAGACAGCGGTTGCCCTGTAATATATGGCCAGGAGATGAAACTTTACACCCGTTTAAGTGATAAAATATGGGCTTTTGAAATTTTCAGACTCCGGTTTTCAGAAGAAATATTGGCAACAGGTATATGGTTCCTCTGTCAGTCATTTGTATTTCTAAATTCTCGGCTTTCCCGGGTCTCCGTTTGCTTTATCATTACCTGTATTTAGCAGATTAAGTGAACTTTAATGTACTGTACATTATCAGGTGTTTAAGGGATTTTTGGCAGTTGAACTCGGTCAGAGCTGCATTAAGTAAAATGTATTTACATCCTGCTTTTTTTGATTTGAGAGGAATAAATTGTAGCGAAAAAAAAATGAATAAAATAGATGTTCATATAAAATGAAGGATTGAGTAAAATTCGCACCATGTACGGCAAAAATAAATCAGAAAATCCATGTTGTCAGACGCGTGTGTGTGTGAATGTGTGTGTACGTGCAGATTTACCTGTTGACGGGCTGCCCAGCAGGAGTGTGCTCCACCTCGTATCCTTGACGACGAAGCACATCAATGACTGTATTGTTGCCCAGAAAGTGACCTGCAGAAAGAGAGAAAAAAAAGTGATGAGCTCCACGTCTAAATGCTAATGATTCGTTTTATTGGAAGAAAAATATAGCCACATTCTGTAAAAATAAAGAGTTATACAGGTTACAAAATACTTTGCATGATTTTTAAACAGAAATATGGAAAGTTCACAATGACACGCATTCATAAACGCACAACGTTTTTCTTTGAATGTCCCATGAGCCCTGCTGCATGTCCAGAAGTATTTATAGCGGGCATTACTCTGTGTCGCTAAACTTAGCCTCTGATTTTATTTCTTTAGCTCTATATTTGACATGATTGGCACGAGAAGCAAAATAAAGCCAGCTCCCAAAAATAGCTGTCTACTTTAAACTAATTGAGGTTTGCGGGGGACAATCCGCACAGATGCCGCATTGTCATTGTTGACATCTTTTTTTTCTAAAGGCCTGTCCTCATTTCCGTCCACCTCCTCACCCTCACTCCTCATTCAGTCCTCTCTTATATCACACCTTCTTTCTTTTTTTTTGCCCTCTATTCTCCCTCTCCCTCATCTCTGACTTCCCCTTCTTCCATCCTTTTCCTTTTTTTTTCCCCCTCTCTCTTTTTCTCCGGCTCTGACCCTGTCAGCTAGGTGAAGTGGGGGCATTGAGGCTTCAGGTTGCCATGTCAAGAGGTCTCCATTCTTCCCCTGGGCCTGACAAAGGGGAGCGGGGCTGCATTGTTTGGAGCTGCTCGGCCGTGGCACCACCGAGCCGTGGAAACAATGAGCCCCGGCCCTTTAATCTGGCCCGGGGCCGTCCGCGGAGAGGAGCTGGCCTACATGACCACGGCGCGACCAGGTCTCTACAACTGGCGCGATGTCTCTGTGTGCAGCTGCCACAAAACCCGAAGAACCCTGAATATCAATATTTAACAGCCTTTCCTTAATTGAATGTTTTTTTTCTAAATCGCGTTGACATCATTTTAGTTCCCTAAATAATGGGAGCTCCCGTGGAAGAATGGCCAACTGTGAGAATGCAAAAAAAAAAGGGGAAAAAGGAGACCTGCGGTTATTTTCATTTCATGCCGTAATCATTATCAACACGGGTCAGTTGGATGAATAGCCGGCAGCCCCTCAAACTCTCCGTGGGGGTTGTAAACAACAGCGCGGCACACAGAGACAGAGACGGAGTTTTCCTGCCGCCTCACGTTTAGAAACAACTCAGCGTGATTTATGTGAGTTTACGTCAGGGGGGATTAAGGTGGGACGAATGGAGCTGTTGGGCACAATGCAGGCCACAGAAGGGGTGGGCGGACGTGGAGACTTCAAAGGGACATACGTAACAGGGACACACACACACACACATATATACATGATATATATATATATGTTTAAACTCATTGGATGTAAGCCACCGGTTGATGTTATGTCTCGAAAGGAGTTTGTGTTTAAGACTATTCAAGTTGTGCTGATATATATATATATATATATAGTCTTATGTGACAAAATGAAATATTTATAACGTCTACTTGGCAACACAAACTTTTTTTGAGTAAAATTCCATCTTAAGAAGAACATGTTTCATCCCGGCGGGGGCAAAAAAAAAAGCCAAAGCTGAATAAACAATAACAGAATTCAATCATTTTTGATTGATGCTCCATAGAAGAGGAATAAAGCGTAGGAACAGAAAATAGTTTTTAAAGGTGTGCACGTCCCTGAAACCGGGCCTCGCGTATGATATATGGCTTTTAGTGAGCGACACGAAGAGAAACGCCTAAACCATCATCATTCTCTCTCCTTTGCTAATAAATGGTACCAAGCTGGATATAATTCTTCACTTGTGTAAACGCAACGATGGTTCTAATTTATTTCAAATTGTTTGCACACTATTTGTGGAGCCCGTGTTTCCCCTCTGAGGTCACAGAGGACACTTTTGGACTCCCACTGACCCAAACTACTTCCACAATTGTTTTTTCTATTATATTAAAGACTTCCATATTTTTTCTCCGCAACAAATCGCACACGATAACTCTAAAAAAAAAAAAAAAGTGCTGATGCTGTGGATCCAATGCGTGAGTACAGCGTTTTTAATGTGCTTCACAGATGTGTCCATCGCTTGGCTTTGTTGAACATGTGGACCCCCGGAAAAAATCGCATCACTTTTTTCCGGTTATTGGTCGTATCATGGAAAATCAAAATACGCCCCCCCCCCCACCCCCCATCGTTGCCGAGGTTTAAACAGCTGTGGATGTTTACTCCACAACTATTTGCATTTGATCCTTTGAAATTCCAAGAATAATTTCACCCCTCAATTGGGATCTCTGGGTTACTGCAGTTTTCCACCTTCAGGCCCAGAATGCATCACTTTGTGATTGGGCCTGTAGTGGTGGTCACCTTCATTTAGGCTCCTCCGGGGCCTGTGGTCCATGTTGAGAGCCCAGTTTAAAGGGGCAGACTTCTGGAGTGACACCTGCGACATCTGACATGTATTTCCTCCGATTATTTATATAGGCCAATTTCATACATTTTAAGTCTATTAAACGGGGCCGAAAAAGAATGTGCACACCCGTGCACAATGTGTTCACTGTGTGTCCTTCCCGGCAGCGCTACGAGAGGGGAGATGGTACAGATAAAGAAACGGGGACAGAAGTGAAAGCTTTCATTCACCCCTCGCTTGTAAAATGCGTCTACAGTCAAACATGGGACCGCCGGCGCAGTGGAGGGTCACAGATTGGCTCGTGTCACGCTAGTAAAAAACCTCAAGTGTTCCTGCAGTTGTGTGATGTGTCAGCTTTAGTCTAACCATGAATTGAATACACAACACACCAACAAAAACCACTCCAACTTCACTGTGTTGCGTAGAAAATACGATTTTTGTTTGGCCAAAATACATTTGTCAAGTACATTTCTTTCTAGTTAAAAGCAGTGACAAATCCTTGCAGGAAGACTCCATGGTTCACTCGTCTGAGATCCATATCCAGGAAAGTTAAATAAAGTGAAAATTGAATTGCTACAAGTATGACTGGCTCCTCACCTCCGAATCCTAATCCCTAATCTTCACCATAACACAGAACTGCGGTGGTAATCCATCCCGAGCCAGACATCAAGTGGCTTCAATCAGCGGCTCAAATTATTAGAGCGTATGTTAAGTCTTAAGTGGTGTTCCTTTTTTTCTCTATATGCATCAATATTTACATTACAGCTTGTAACCGGCGGCTCTCATAACATTACGGCACCTTGGATAAACACGGGGGGCCGCTCTGCCCCCCTCTCTGACTGTTTATGTACACATGTGCCCCGGCAGCAGCAGCACTGAATGAAGCCTTTTATTGGGATAGATGGTAATCAGGTGTCATGAGCATTTGTGCGTTTTGCTGAATAGGATTATTATTATTATATTCTTATTTGATTTGACAACTGCAGTGATTTAAGGGATTTTCAATTGTGAATGGATTAAAGATAAAAAAAAATTGCATAAGCTATTGGCTAAACAAAACTAAAGACAGATTTTGACATGCCAACGGCTATACAGCCAAATGATAAATTGCAAAAAAAAAAAAAAAAACCCAGCCGTCAATAAAAGTGACAGGCAGGAGACAAATAACGGGAAAATTATTGGTTATCCGCCCCGGCTTAGAGATCCGACTGCACTCCAGTCGTCCTGGTGTTTTTCTGACAATGCCAGCTCGATATTAACACACATATGAAGTGTGTGGAAACACGGGCTCTGCTTACACGGCACTTCTCCTCGTCCCTGGTTAAAGCGCGCTGCTGCTTTATGTCTCTGACAGACGGTCAGAGTCCTCCCTGTATTAGACTTAAAACCTCCGTCAGGATCAATTTGTTTGAAAAGAACAGGACGCCGTTGGAAAGCCGTCCCGAGACAATTTGATTAAATTCTGTCAAGTTGAATCTGCCCATCAGTCTTTACTACATTATACTTAAATGGTTTTAAATGCAAATTTACATTGCAAACTGTTTATTTTTATCTTATTTGTGGCCTGTTTTTGTTCAATTTTAACAGAAAACAGTCTTCATGACCGCGAGTGTGTCTTTTGTGGAAACCAAAAGCGGCGCGGCTCTATTTTTAGATCCATTCTACTTCTTTACCATGGTAAACGTCATCTCATTGAAACACAAAACATTTTATTTCTTTTTTTTTCAAAAGGGGGGAGCCAAAGGAAGATGGAAGCTCCACCAATGTGATTACTGTTCATCCTATATGGAACATGAATTCCTCTGCCACATTTTATGTTAATCCATATATAATATATTTGATGTTATTCCAATCAAAGCCAGAAATCTCAACCTCGCAGTGCTGGTGGAAAACTCATGGGATCTCCAAACCTTCATTAGGACCCTAAGTCCGGGGCGCCATGGATATCTGTACCAAATTTTGTGGCAACCCGTCCCGTGGATTAGTTCGACATTACCGTCCTGCTGGCGTGCCAAAAAAATATTAGAAGGGCGACAAGACGGGAATGCACCAAGAAGCTCTGTGTGTTTATATAAAGAGTTTTGAACCACAATTCAATTACTAGAAAGCAGCAGATTTTTTTTTTTTTTAAAGTCAAACTTTGGTAGTTGCCAACTTGTGGTGTCGAGACCTAAGAGTCTCTTAATGCTAACATAATATTCATCCTTCAAGGCACCGAGATTCTTTACCACTGGTAAAAAAAAAAACACTTTCAAATGTTTTTTGTTTTTTTTTTGCCTGGAATCACCTCACATCCCTATAGATTAAGGATACTCCACAACGAATCTGGACACAAGCCAATTCATTCATTGGTTCCAATCTGTTCAAAAACCTAAAGCCTATTAAATCTATTGCCGCTCCCGATTCTCCCTGTATTACTTCCCGTACAAACAAAATGGCAGTCTTTACAAATGACCCACTTATGGGTATAGCATGAGGATATGAAAACACACGCACACACACACGGAATGACTCAGAACCAGACAGGTCCAGTTTAGGGATTAAAGCCCAGTCCGAGCCAAACTAAACGTCCACAGGTTGTTTCAGTGCTTCCACTGCTCCCTCGTTAATGACCTTCTGTGTGGCCCTGATTTTCTGAACATGATGTCACAGTTTCCTTCAAAACTAGGAAAGAGTCAAGCGGGTTTTTTTTTTAATTCAGAAGCCGACAATACACCAGAGGCTGGAGGAGAAGCATTTACAGTAAGAGCAGAAAATATATAATATATATATATATTTATAAAGGTTATAAATCATGTTTTGCGTTATTCAAATTGATTCAGGCATAGGTCTGAGAAAGTTTTGCCATGGAGATTGCCAAAGGAAACTTTTAGTGACTGACTATTGTTGACGATTGCTTTTTAAATCTGCGTGAAAAATAACGAGCTGCGATGTGATTTAAAAAAGTATAAAAAATAAAATATAGATATAAATATATATATATATATATATATATATATACTGTATATATATTGCACCTTACAGAAGTTTGGCAACCTCTTTAAAATCACCGGAGCTGAAATCAAAAAAATATATTTTGAGAAAAACAAAAAACGACAGTGATAGTGAGCCGTGATAAAAGACAGCTGCGATGCGGCTGTGGGAATGTGAAAGACACCCAACGACAAAACTAGAATGCGCCTCCTTTTTCCACGAAATACGCCAAAGTATGCAAACATTCTCCACCGGCACCCAAAACATCGTGAGAGGCAAGAAGTTCAAACAGCGGCGCGCTCCATCCTTTGTTTTTCAAACTGATACCAATCGCCGTTTGGCCAGGGAGAGACGGGAGGCAGCAGATGCAAAACTCGACGTGGAAAGAAAAACAGGAATGGAGTCGCAGTGGGGAGAAGTCGAGCAAAAAAACATGACTGGAATGCGGAGTCATCGGATTCCAGACTGCCATAGCGTGAGGACAAGAGAATCCGAGGTGTTGACTTGAATGGTCTTAAAATAAAATGTTTTGATTTGCGCCACAATAAAAACAAAATAAAATGGACTATAAAAAAAGGGCAGCGTTCAAATCATTTGACCTTTCTCCGGCTTCTTTAGTTTCATATGAATCGTGTTTTAGGGTGCTTGAGAGGTCTCTTGAGATCCAGCGACTGGATTTATGCAGAGAAGGAGCACATAAGAGGCCTGTGGTGTGAGGTTGTTATTTTCTTTATTTTTTTTTTAAACAAACCCCTCGCTCGAAATGTGTGGTGGCACACGGCACTTTGGAGCCGTGTTTCGGGATTACATCTGTCAGGCTTCAACAGTCTCTACACTCTCCGGGCGTCTCGGGGCTCTGCCAAGACACGATGGCGCTGGAACGCACACCGGCGCTTTCGCTGCGGCCGTGCCAACGAGTGATTAAAAGGAGAAAAATTCTGAAAAAGCCAACGGTTCTGACAAAGTAAACCCTGGGCACAGATTTAAGCATAACCCAGTAAAAAAAAGTATGTAAAGGTACGTCAAAGGATTTTTAAGAGCGGTTCCAGAGTGGTGGAGAGACCAGAACCAGAACTTAAGTCGATTTTTTTTTAAATGTAAAAAAATCTATGTTGTCCTCTTTCAGGGGTCATGAGCCAAAACTAAAAAAAAAAAATAATCAAGGTTTGTGAACAGTTTGAATGAGTTGATGGATAAAAGTGGAATAATTGAAGTAGATTAGGCATTACTGTGAAGAAAACAGCACCGCGACATTATCTTCAAAAAGATTTAAAAAAACGAAAATGAAGCAGAAAATTGAAATTGGCTCCTACAGACAAATGACCCGTCATTTTAAACTTAAGATCAAGTGGAGATCTGATTATAATCACTCCTTTATTTCAGATTTTTTCTTGTTTTCTGCTTCTGCTGGCACGTACCCGCCCCCCAAAAAATGAACCTCTGCAGTTTGCATACTCATAAAAAAACACATGCTGCACACGATGCTCCTCATCCCGCAGCGAGTCGCCTCTCGGCCTTTCAACTGCGCCGGTTCAGGGAAAAGGATCCCGAAGGGAAGTCAGGGTGCTGGCTCACTTTATATTAAAAAAAAGGCATTCCACACATCCTGGTTTCCCTCAGATGTTCTCTCACAGGGCCTCCGTCTGAAGCAGAGTGCAATTTTGCCCCTATTTAGTCTGAGTAAGAGATGCGTATAGGCCTGCGTATCATCTGTGACTGAGGTCCAGATTATAACCAAGAGCAGATCCACGGGGTGAAAGCCTCTCGGTTATCACCGGCTCCGTTTCTGGATGTCTCAACTCTTGCTATCGCTTCCTGAAATCACATTGTCATTTTGCCACTCGGTAATCATCCCGTTTCGTATCATCCTTTTTCTACATTCCTCAATGAATTCATTTCATTAATTACCATATCAATGATTAAAAAAATAACATCTGGAGTGGCATTTTTCAAACTGCGGTGATTTTCTCCAAAAAAATGCCATTAGCCAAAGGGCCTTTCAAAGAGGACAAAAGACACATGGAAAAACAAGAGTTTTTTTTTGTTTTTTTTTATGAAATGCATCAGTGCGCCAACGTGTAAAGTTACTTGTCCATATCTGCTCGGACATGAAACCCCCAAAAAACCCTAAATTCCGACAAATAAATCTGACACGGTCGGACCACCAGGCCAAACATATCACAAGTTCTGGATGCTTAAGTATAATAAAGCTCATTTGAGTGTAAAAAGTCTCCGCTTGTGTGACGACGGCCAACGACACAGGCTCATTCACACAGAGACGCAGAAAAATGTCGGTTAAACAAAAGCGTATTCAATAACCTCACAGAGAGAGAGAGAGAGAGAGAGAGAGAGAGAGAGAGAGACCATTCCCCCCCGGGGCCCTGCGTTTGCTCTCCTTCATGTTTTAGGCCCAAAATGAAAAGGGACGGCTCCTTCATAACAATTCCCACTCGGGATTCATCAATAGATGCGCGGCTGCTCGTGAGCTAAAGTATATATCATTTTCCTTCCCCTTTCATATAGCGGCAAGGTATTTCTGGTCCAAAATGAAAGTTTGGCCCCCGGGCAAAAAGAAGAAAAAGAAAAAACGGAGCCCATTCCAGGTGCATCAGGAAATACTGCAGGGGGATCAGGGGTGAGGAGTTCAACTCTTTCAATAAATCACAACAAGCTGTTGTGACAGGCGCGCGCTGCTGCGGCTGAGAGAGAGAGGGAAAAGTGTGTGCTGTGTGAAGTGTGTGTCTGCGGAGTGCGCAGACGGAGGCCTCTGACCCGATGAGTGCGACAAAACGCGGGTGTTTAGCCGCTTCTCACTCAGCGGCCATTTAGTTCTTCGGAGAGGCCGACAGCTTTATCGTCCCATTTAAGAGGAGACAGTGATGTAGCGGTGATGCATTGCAGAAGCCCCGGACATCTTAACATACAACCGGTTTGAAACGTTTTTTTTTTTTCCTTCCCATTACCCAAAGTTTTGCTTTTAAGATTATAAATGGGCCACAAAGATTACAGAAACCTCTGAAGAGGATGAAGATGAATAGGGAGCCCCACACACAGACAGGAAAAAGGAAACATTGCCCAGTAACACTAACTATCTACTGATATTTATAAACTCTATAAATAAAGACCAAGGTTGAAAGGAATATAACTTATACATGTAATACATAGATATATTTTTTTAATTTCTCACGGTTGGTGAAGTTTAGGCCCAAAATGCTGTTTTGATGGGTTAACATAAATCAGTGGCTGTTGCTTTAACAGGAAACAGGAAGTGATTGGTGGACTTCCAAAAAAAAAAAAAAAGAGAAATCTGGGAGACAAGTCATAATTGACATGGCCTCTAGGTAGAGGTCTAGGCCTCTGGGATCAGGTTTTTGAGCAAATGCCTAATATTTCTGTGTTCTGTTTTCTTAGGAGCACGATCGAGTCTCCATAAAGTATGAATTACATTTTGAACATGTTCAGGTCTGATTTGTACATGAAATAAATCCCACATGATGTAATTGAAAAAAAATGAAAGGGGGGGGGGGGGGGGGCACGGGGGGGTCATGTTCAAATTGGAATCTGGAAGCAAACATAGGTTTTGGCACAGGGTTGGGCCTCAGCTCGCCCACCAAGTGTGAGGGTGTGTGTGTGTGTGTGTGGTGGGTCGGGTCTGGATTTTAATGGTGCCGCGTGACATGTGTGTACTCATGTCAGCGACTGCCCCAAACAGTTGTAAACTGGCTGTTTATGAAGGTGAGGTGCTGTTCAAAAAAAAAAGCGCAGCGCATTTTTTTGGACTTTCACACCATCTGGTGAAAAAAAAAAAAAAAAGAAAAGTAGCCACCGCAGTGATGCTCAGAGCCGGGTGTGAAAACACACGGCAGGGCCGGGAGCCAGGTACGTGTAAGCTTTGGGCTGAATCTGAGGGGGGAAAAGCCCCGGTCAATCATCTCGAACTCTGAGCCTTCAATATTACGCACACACACACACACACACACAGGGGTAGTTTCAGTCCCCGTTTATACTGTATACACCAGGGGGTTTAGAAAAGGGATCCCTGTTGTGTTTTTAAAAATCCCCGAATTTTCTTAAGGCTGATTGCTAAATATGGTTAAGATTATCTTATTCCGCACGGTCTGACTGTATCTTAGGAAGTATATCCCGGATCAATTTGTTCCAACTCTTTACTGAAGCTGGGGTGATTACGCTGAGGGAAAAGACGGCAAGGTTCCAATCCAATGGAAATATTTAAGCAGGTCTCTGGCCACTTTAATATCTTTCAAAAAAGACAGTTTTTGCAAAGTCGGGCTGTGACCCATGTGACTTTTATCATATACAGTGTTTTGGGATAGTTATCTAAATTTTTTTACTTGCTATTAAAATGCCATTGTCACAGATCAAATCACTCCTGTGCATTTGTTGGAGTTACTTTCTAATTTAATGCTTGTTTATTTCATTATGAATTATCAGCAATGCACGATACGGTGCCATCTGCGTCCCGTGTCCACCGAAGCTATGACCTGAATGACCTTTATCTCAATATGACATTTAACTCAGTATACACTTTCATAACTGCGGCTCTGTGGGCTATACGGTGCCGATTCCTAAAGTGCAGTGGACTCGCTAAGTGACTGAGAGCTCCCCACACACTGACAAGTCAAGGTGCCGCGTGTGAGTTATGAGTTTGCGTCAAGCCTCCGTCCTGAGCCAAACTTTTACAGTTATTACCGTCCGCACATCACAGCTCACTGAGCGGGGAGTATTCTCTCCCTTAGCGCGGCCCTACCAACCTAAACAGCGGAGAGATCCAACGGCAAACCTTAATTGTCTGTGAAGAGAGTCAAACATCTCAAAGTACAGTAACCGTTAGAGCCTGTCAACCGCACTGGCAATTACGGCGCCGCAAATATTTCAATATGTGGCTTTGGAAGCCGATTTTTTGGGGGGGAGGGGGGGGGGGGGGCGTGATGTGCTAAGCAGCTCGGGGGGGGGGCCCCGACACTGAAACATGGATGCATTCAGGTCGAGCCTGGGAAGAGAGAAAAAAAAAAAAAAAAAAAAGAATCTTTGAGCGAACCGGAGCCCCCTCGGCCTTCGGCGATTATGTAAACACATCATTTTATTAAAGCCCAGAGTGCCAGGGTATGACAGAGATTATAAAGGGAACACGGGCTGGGATTGTGTACATGGGTTTCGGTTACTGTACCTATGCAGCGGAGCACTAACGGCTTCCATATGCCTGTCCGAACATATGGCTCTTTCTCAACATCATCATTTAGTCTGAGCGATGGCCCTGCTATTTCAGACAAACAGATGGAGGGGGGAAAGGACACATTTCCAGGAGGTATTTACTTACACTACAGTCAAAGCTATAGTGGGGCATGACAACGCCATAATACTCGGGATAAAGGGGGGGGGGGAATTGTGATATACCAAGAAACGGAGGGGAAAAAAAATACGGTGTATTTTTACCCAGAATAACAGGTCAAAACTACTTATAGAAAATCACTGCAGGCCTACGGAGAGTCAAACTTGATCTGTTAAAAAGACGGGGTGAACCAGTTTTGGAGCAATGCTGCGTGGCAAAAATATACATTTCAATAAAAGCCGGCCACATTCCATTTCCAACTCTAATTCACAACCTTTTGGAGTTTGTTAACTTTAGCGCAGGGAGGCTGAAGAGCTACTCGGCATTTGGGAACGATAAGGAAAACTTGGAACTTCTTCGGCAAATTGCAATAAATCTGTAAAATGAACTCGTGGGTGGTCATCATGAGTGTGTGTGTGTGTGTGTGTGCCACAGAAATGTGACACTGTTGTAAGCGGCTCTTATCATCTTCCAAAGAAAAACCCGCTCAAAGACTCCAGTGAGAGAAAAACGCAGAAAGCTGGAATCCAAATTTGGCCCCTGGTCTGTCGAGTCTGCGTGCAACCAAAGCATAAATATATTGGGATTTGTTGAGAAGGTCTCTGACTGTTTACGACATGAAAGAAAGGTAATATGATTTTGTGGTATAATGTGTTATGCTGACTTCCTGGCTCCCAAACATCTATACGAGAAGGTCGATAGGTTCCCGGTCGTCCCGATCACAGGATATCACAGTGACTCGGAGGGAAACTGGATTCTTCTCTCTGATCTGGCATCTCCGCATGTCAGGCTCGGACTGGGAGCGGATGCTCATCGAAAAACAAGACAAGACAGGAGAGAATATGTGCCCGCCCGTGTGCCGGAGCACATGAGAAATCGTTTAGAGTCAGAAGACGTGAGCTCGGGGTTTGGCAGCGTGTGACTGTCGACCATTCATTTCTTTCTTGGCCAAACAATTTCCAAAACCTCAAGAAGAAACAAAAATAACACCATATTTCTTTCCCAAGACACACGGATAACAATAAAAAAAAAAGTTTACGCACTCATTATATCTCGTGTAAGAGTTGCTTATTGTAGTTGTAATTAGGCAACGGCTCTTCATTTATGTGACCAAACGAGACTCAGCGCGTCTCGTCTATACCACTTATCATCGGCGGGTCGCAGCTGAGACCAATTTTAAGACAGTTTAGCAAAAAAAAAATTAAAATGATTTCATCAAAATAAATATGAAATAATGCACAAAACGGGTGATTATCCGTGAATATAAGTTTCCTTTGGCAGAGTCCAAACAGCCATTACGACAAGGGGTGGGGGGATACATTGAAACGTATAAACTGTTTTGTTAACTTTGTCGCGGCAATAACGCTTATAGACGGCAAAATTAAAAGCCCTCAACGATTTTCCACAGGGGTCAGTCAGGAATCTGCAGGGCCGACCCTTGCAGGCTGGGATCGTAAGTCGGGAAGAGAAATATGCGAACTATGTGGTTGCTTTAAAAAAAAATATATATATTAAAAAAAATAACACAACAGCAATTTCATTTTGTAGAATTGTCATGTGGCCAAAACTCTCATCCTCAAACTTGTAGCAGGCTAGAACAAATAGTTCACAGTCCGTTTCTGGTTTTGTCGCAACGACGCGACAATTCATTGTTCACCAGAAAAATATACCAAAAATATAACAAATAAACATTCGCTGCCTAATCTGTCCAGATGCCGTTTCGTATTCTGATACAGAGACACGAGATGGTCGCTGATAGGAGCGGATCAACAGCAGAGTATGTAGCTCACATAATGGACGCCGTTGTAAAGTGTGTGTGTGTGCATGTGCGTGTGTGTGTGTGTCCTTTGACCCCTCCAGGGATAATGAAGGACACATTTTACCCAGGTCTGTCTAGAGTATGCCTGGGGGGCTAGTGTGTGCGTGTGTGCATGTAAGTGTGTGTGTGTGTGTTTGTAGGTATGTGTGGGTGTGTGTGTTGGTGCACATCCACCCCGATGTGCCCCCATCCCGTCCCTTGTACTCGCCGACCCAGCCTGCCCCCCGTATGTTTAAGACCGGTGCTCCAGGGCTGATTGGCCGTATCACTTTCACTCACCAGCTCATAAACACGCACCCGCAGACACACACAAGTACACACACAGCGTTACACACCTTTTTAGACCTGGCCCTTGTAAAGGTACCTCCTTGGGGATCCACGGTGAAACGCACTCCTTGTTAGGAGGAGTGTACGCGTGTGTATGTGTGTGTGTGTGCGAGCGTGCATGCGTGCGTGCGTGCGAGTGTGTGCATGTGTGCGTGTGTCTGCTTTTCCTCAGCTGTTTCCTGCCAGCCCAGAGACCAGCAGACGGTGACGGCCTCTCTCGCTGCGTCTCCCTGACCAAGGCAAACTTGGGAGCAGAAAGTGTCACCGTGAGGAAAATCTGACAAAATGAGAAACATGTTTCATCCCCTCTCTCCTCCACGTAAACGTCGGGATGAACACAATAAGCGTGTTATATACCCTCTACACTGCAAAAAAAAAAAAAAATCACGATGCTTTCAAATCCTCTTGCTGCATTTGGAACAAAAACTGGTATCTAAATTGCTGTAAGATTGAGGTTTTAATCTCATTTATGCATTTGTACCAGAAACCGATCAATTTTTTTTTTGTTGGAGGGTTGATGTGCAGCTCGTCTTAAAAAAAAAAAAGAAGTGACTTCATCTAAACCGAAAACCCTCCTGAACTAATGGTTACTCCACATCTTCACCCTTTGAACGTTTAAACAACACGTTGACTGAACAACCAGAGGACAAACAAGACTCCAGCAGGACAAAGACGGTCTGATACGCAACCCCCCCCCCCCCCCCCCCCCCCCCCCCCCCCCGGTCTGATACGCAACCCCCCCCCCCCCCGACCCACAAGCCTCAATACACACTCACACACTCAGGTAGGCTTTTGACCTCTGACCTCCGCTGCGGTTATCTCCTTCATCCTTCCTGTTTTAACTCGGGCATCTTATCAGACGGCTTCGTACCGAGTTACGTAGGAATTCTGAGTTTTAAAGGCTTAAGCCACCAACAGGCCACATGTCTGTGTCTGTTCTGTGTTACAATTATAACATTCATTTAA
>JAFBJU010000404.1:229810-290708 GCA_016785305.1 Colistium nudipinnis
AGCTTTGAGAAAAAGTGTCTCCTTGCATTCGTAGGATGACACGCACACACACACACACACAAACGTGTCCCTGTTATATGAGGTTAGGACCAAAATAACAACTGTCTAAACTAATCATATGAAACAAGACAGACTAAAAAAAAAAAAAGTGTAGATCAGGGGACGAAATCAGAGACACACACACACACACACACACACAGGGATCCGTGCATCTAATGGGAGATCACAATTTGGGAGTTCAGCTGCAAAACCAGGTTTCAGATTTCTCCCGTCTCTATAGTGTGGCGTGCTATAATAATAATACACAATCATCTTGTCCATTATGGTGTCCAAAAACTATGAAATTAACACCAAGGCTGTGAAAACCTTTGTAAAGGGGCCCCGGAACAAAGACACAGACACACACACACACACACACACACACGCACACAGAGATGGAGTGAAGCGGGGTGGTGAAGTGCAAACAGGGAAACAGTTGTGTTGCTGTTAAACTCTCACAGATTTTATGATCTCAGCTACTGCAGACACACACACACACACACACACACAAACTCCCCCCACAATACACAAACAGTTTGTGGGTATAAAACCTTGAGGTGTGTGTGTGTGTGTGTGTGGGTGGTGGGAGGAACCCGATACGCATGTTTACGCAGGTGATGATCTGACATGTGCGCAAATGCATGGAAAGCACGTAATGGGTCGCACACAAGAGGTGTGCGCACTGATTCGAGCGTGACGCGTGGAAGTGTGCGATACTAATGCGACATATTTGCAGCTTAACATCAATTTTCGGTTTTTCTTACATTTGGCACGTCATCAAATCTTAAGAAGATGATCATAAATTCAATGTCTCCGTTTGTTTTTGGATTATTATTCTTTTTTTTTTTGTTACTGCACAGGTTAAAGCAGTGAATGCATAAAAAAAAGTCACAATTGTCTCCCCTTCGCCAAAATCCCCACTGCACACATGCCACAGGTTTACACAACTTGTCTCCCTCTCTCTCTCTCTCTCTCCCGTACGGAGGCAAAAACAAGTCGGAGCAGCAGACCATCACATTTCCAGTTGTGTTCAGACCAATATCTGTCAGTCATCCAGGAAGCAACAACTATTAATCAAAACGTAATATGTTCCCCGGAAAAAGATCTTATCTGGGAGCACCGCTCTGTTTGAGCTGGAATCACTGTCTTCACGCACTTTTCTTTTTTTTTCTTTCTTTCTTTGACATGCTACAGGAAAAATGTGTCAACCGCAAAAATCCAAAATTAGGATAAACCTTTTTTTTATTTTTTTTGCACAGTGGCCGATACAGGCAAAATCTTTCAAGGAACATTTTTCGGTTCCCTGTCCAGTGAATAAAAAGTTCAAACGTTGAGAAATATGAGGAAGAAAACCAGGCCACACAAAATAAGTGTAAGATTAAACTGTTACTACCATTTACTTTTTCATTTGATTACAAACTAATTATCGCACAACAGCTAATTAATAAATAACATACGTCCTGGCTTTTATTCCTGTAATGCCACACAGCTAATACAACTATATTCGACTCACAACTCCTATAAGACATACGCTGTCCACTAAAGTTGGGTTGAGTTCAGAGTTGAACTCTTTGTCGAACATTCCAGCGGATTTGTTTTTTGCTTCCTGGAGGAAATCCTCAAATCACTGCCATTCCAATGGAATTAACAGATTTTTTCCGCAATTTTCGTTCCATTTAGAATCCCGGCAATTTGCCTGTTTTTTTTTTTACCACTTTTAAACATCCCTTTTCTCCCTGTGAACAAATTCCTATTTTTTTTTTACCGTTTTGTGCTATTTTTCATATAATTTGGTTTTCTTCGTTGATCACGCTATTCCTACGTCGACTTTTCTCACATAAAAGGAGAGCATGTGCTCAAACACTTCATATATGTTTTTCTGTGCATGGAAAGGTAACCTCAAATCAAATGGGAAGGGGGAAAAAGTAATAATCCTCTCATTTTCGCAGTTGCAATTATCAAATCAAAAATGAAACATCCCCCAAAAATTGCAAAGTGGCTGCCGCACCAAAAAAAAACAACAAAAAAAACAAAAACAAAAACTGCACAAACTCCAGGTGACACTAATCACGCTCTGTGCTGGAGTGTGTGGAGAGTTTTTGGCCTCGTGCGGCTCGGCGGAGGTCCACTCAGGTTTGGCTTGGTGGAGATGCTGGATTTAGTCCAGACCATCCACAGACCTGGCCCGTCCTGAGAAAGCTCAAACTAGCGGGAGCAAATTAGAAAGCTCCATGTCAAATTGTGGGAGGTTCATTGTGATTCCATTTTTTAAACTACCCAATTTTACAAAGCCATTTTGTCTATTGAGTTAGAATTTGAAGCATTTTTGTCATCAACTATACTACGTATCCAGCAGACCATGTGCTGTGTAGGATTCCAAAAATACATATTTAAGCTTGTAAAGGAGGTTTCCAGAGGTTTCCAGAGGTCCCTGTACTCCAGCTGAAACAAATGACGCTCGTCTGGCATGAGGCTTCAAGACCGACATGCATCTCCATTAATCCTTTCCTATCTGAAATCAGCCATCGCGTCCACGAACGCCTTTTTGACGATGAGCAGTTTCTTTTTCACACAGAGGCAACACCTTAACGTGGTTTTCGTGGAACGTAACCTGAATCCCAAACCCGCAAAACCTGCAGCCAGAGTCGCAGTTCAAGGAAAATGAGTCAAAAAACACCGTCGTAAGTCACACAGCTCCCAGTTTTATAGGAGCTCTTTGCACTTAATTCAAAATGGCAGTATGGAAATTTAGAAATAATGGCATGAAGGGTCGTGCATTTACTGCATCTGGATATGGACAATCCACCAGCAGGTCGGGTCTTGTTGGCAAAAAAAAAAAAAAAAATGACCATTAACTTTATTTAACCATTCTGAAGGCTTTATGGAATAAGAGAAATAATGGCATCGGATTTATTACCGCAGTCGGAATTTCAAAACAAAACGGTGAGTTGTGCCCTCTGGGTTAAGTTGTTAAAACAATGAATCCCCCCACAAAGGGATTTACGGCGGTTTTAAAAGGAGATTTGACAGAAATCTCCAGAAAACCAACCTGCGTAAGCCACAATTTTTGTTCTACGCCTCAACCGTATCTTGGAAATGTTTCTTATGACCTCCAAACATTTTTGTTTTTCAATACACAATAAAAGCTGTAATCACGGAGCGCGTGGCATTCCTTTGCTTTATTACTCACATGCTAATTCGTCGCTGATTGGCCGTAGCTTAGCAATAACAGCCACCTACCCTCCAGAAATCTTAACTTGCACAACAAAAGAGAGGATGATAGGTAGCAAACACATTCAAATTGGTATTGTAATTAGTCTAATTGGCTTTTAGGTGGAACTTACATTAGCTTTAAGCGACGGGCAAAGCCGCTGGTAAGTGAGTGTTGGGTGCATTTGGAGCCGCGGAGCTTTTCTTACTTAAATGAAGGCCAGAATCTGAGTAAAAGCGTCCGATTTTCCCCTCAGCCAGGTTTCGCAATCACACTCTGGAAGAGTGAACGGAAAAATCCCGGCTAAGTTCGCCGAGGCAGAGATCTCGGCTATTTCAGAGGCGGCTTACTTTCATTGCTGGGGGAGCTGCAGGTCTTTGATTAATTCCCCGTAATGAACTGTTACCTCGGCCAACTCCAGCTTGAGGGCAAAGTGGATTTCTGTGTCATCAGTGTATTTTTAAACACACGGAGCACAATCCACAGAGAAGTAGGATATCGTTTGGGCATGTCACGGCGGAAGTGTATGCATAGAAAAATCGACACTGAAACATACAAACAGACACGTTCACCGCGCCATGGCAGGGATGCTGTGTATTTTCTCGGCTCTATTTCGAAAAATAGAGATAAAAATATGGAGTTAAACAGGATTTGTGTATAAATTCGAATCCTTCCCCTGAGGGGGTGGTTTTACGGCAACTGCGAAGATGCCAAAAGCAGCAAAGGTATTTTATTTACTGCCAAGTGGCAATAAAGGCCTCAATGTGCAGGTTTTATGTCCTTTTGAGGGGGCCGACAAATCATTGTGACAAGGATTACACGGCAGGCCGGGCAGATTATTCGCCAGTATCAAACAGGAGGCCCCGGCGCAGCGCCGCCACTTTGGAGCGAGGTGCTCCTCGGCCCCGCGCGCGGCTTTCCTGAGCTGCTGTTAAGTCATGGAGACAAGCTATTAAATCCCAGTTTGAGCCGCAGAAGCAGGAAAAGCCCCAAGCGGTCTCCACAGGTCCGGGTGTTTTACTGCGGACACTTTCAAGGATGGGAGCTCTTTTTCTTGGCACGCCTATCGGCGACCGGCTTCATCTGATCCGCTCTCAATCAAGTCACCCAAAAATGGCACCAACGGGTGGATTTGCGAAGGAATGGAAAAGGTCCGGCTGGGAGCTGACTAATGTTAACTATGGACTACTTAGAAAAATATACAAATGTTTATGGAATCAAATAAAAAAAGTTTCAAATAGGTAATGTACTATGAAGTGAATTTGGAAGCAATAAAATGGCAAAAAATTGAGATCATGGATGAATTCTTGGAACAATTTTTTTTTTTTCTTCTTCATATAATCTTATTCAGTATTTTTCTGACTAATGACCTGCAGTGCTTCTTCTGTTCTGTGGCTTTTCTCTACCGTAGCCCGTTGACAGACGTCACGCTTCCATCTCCATGCCTTTGTGAACAGAAAAAAAAAAAAAAAAAAAAGTTGGGAAAGCGAGAGGACTCTGGTGTCGCGTAACCACAGACAGATGGACACGTGATGTCGCAGGAAATGCCAAGACATCTAATCTGGGACTGTTTGGTCAACAGCGGGGAGGAAATCAAGCACCTGGGTGCGACGTGAAACCGCGGGACGCAGCGGCGGAGCGGTGAGGACATGTCCCATCCCACTCTACACACGCAACACACCCCCAAGGTGCACAAATGAGCGAGGGACACGCACCCAAGACATCCCTGCCACACACTGGAGGAGAAAACAATAATTGTCGGATATTCTTTTCAAACGCATTTACTCACAAATTTCAAAATAAGCTTCAGGGTGGAAATTAATTCCAAAGCCTATGAGTGATATGGAATAAATCACTAGGTGTCATGTGAGAGAAGATAAATATGCAGCTGGGCTGGATAACAGGTGGATTTATCCGGCGATGAAACCACAGAGCTCTATTTTTAAGCTTTCTGTCAAGATATTTCACATGAATTCCTCTTAATTGCGCAAACCACTAATTATCCTGGTTAGGAAAATGACACCGTTTCCTGTTCTCATCTGACAGGATGACATTTACTTGGGGAGGGGAGGGAAACAAAAAAAAAAAAAAACATTTCATCACTAATTAAAAACGTCCACGCAATCCCTCATCTGTCTGGGGTAACTGATGAAGCCTGAGACGATCCTCCGGCAGAGCATTTAAAATTGTAATGAGCTTCATCAATCTGAGCGCAGGTTATGATTTATTGCTGCAATTGTCTATTTTTATTTTTTATTTTTTGGCCGCCTGTGAGAACACACATATACGTTTCATCACTGCAGGCTAATCCCGCTCCCATCATCAGTGGATCATTGGACCAATGGGCCGGATAGTTGTGGTTCTTTCCACCGGGACAAATGAGATTTAATCAGATTTGCTGCCTGTGCATTTCTGTCATCATGCCAGCATATGCTCTCTGTCTCTCACACACACACACACTCAGATCCTCGTCTTTCTACCGTTGTGAGGACCCATATTGACATTATGCGCTACCGGTTGCCTAAAGATAATTCCCTTTACAGTTGCCCTCACCACGATGGTGATGGACCAGGCACACAAAAACACACAAAGTGTATGTGCAGGAACCGAATCCTTTTTCAGAATGCACTCACTGGCTTCTGTGAGTGAGAGGAAAACTTTGCATCCATTTATAAAAGAGTCTCGGAATGTTTTACGGGGCTATGTGCAGGACTGTGTGTTGGGATGGGGGCAGAGACAATGACAACTTTGCAAAACCTTGAAACTTTACAAAAAAACGAAAAATGTTCTCAAACAGACACGCAAAGACACGTCCTCATCATCACATCCCCTTTTGCCATAGAATCAAATTACTGAGGGGCTGAGACAGATTTTTTTTTCCCCCTCTGTGGCCAGGTTCTGGAAATCAGTTTGACCAAAGAAATCACTTCCCAAATCCGGATTGGAAAATAAGGACAGCCATTGTTATTTTTTTAGAGCAATTACAAAAGTGTTGTGTGGGATATTTCCTGACCCAGGGGTCAAGATAATCTGTGTAAACAAAAAAAAAAGAAGCCTACAAAAACACTTAACTCTCCAGGTGTTATGTAAGGAGATGTGAGCAGGACACGAAAGGTTTGGACCCGAGCCCGATATCATCGTTAGAGCCACGGAAGAGCATTTTTCTGAAATTGGGGATGGAAATGTCTAAATTACAGACAGGCAGGAAGATATGATAATTGGGTTCAAATCCCCAGTGTTCTTGAGCCTGATTCATGCTCAGTTTCACGTTGGGCAGAAGTTATGTTTGGTTTTGATTAGGGAAACTACTCCCTGAAATGTTATGTCTCCATTCTGAAGATGAAATAGAGCAAAAAGACAGATATGAGGACTGAAAGTGTGACAAAAACGGCATTTTCCAAGCGGACGGCTCTTTTAGTACGTTTTTTTGGATTTGGTGGGATTTTGCCTCGTGAACTGCAGATCCAGAGGCCTTCAGTGGAAATGCTGAATTTACCAGCGATGTCAAACACAGGTAAACGTCACGGTAGCGCTAATGGAGGCCGAGTCACGCCTTCCTTCCTTCCTCCGATCTCAGTTGGCATCTCGGCCCCTCTCCTGGTCCCACCGCGTCCTGCTCATGAACGAACCCAATGGGCTTCCCAAAAAAATAAAAAAAAATAAATCCTCCTTAGACGTGCACTGGGAGCCTCTCCACGCACCATTACTCCCAGTGACGGGAGGAAAAAAAAGAAACAACACTTTCATTAGCAGGTCTGCTCCGCTGAGGTGTGGAATGTCCCGTTGGGTTTCCAACAACAGGCCCCCGGAGAAAGGCGGCCTTCGCGCGGGCCATTGTTGTCCTGGACGAGCTCACTTAGTGTAATGGGCCAGGCTGGGCCCGCTCTTCAGAAAGGACGAAAGGGGGCACCGCGCGCGAATAAGAGCAGTCATGCCTAGCCAGATTAGAGATCCCAGTTAAAGAGAAGTATGAATTCATGGTGGTTTGAGAAAAATAATGAGCTCAAAAAAGGGGGCTTCGTGGTAATCGGGAGGGCACACTCCAACAATGTGGAACGGTGGAAGAAAAAAAAGCAGCATATCTGTTAAATGCATCAATAAAATCTCGGATAAATAGCCGAGGTGGCATTCTACCTTCAAAGTAAGATTTCAACGTTAAATTCACTATATTTAAATCAGCTACGCATTGAAGCAGGATGAAGGACCATTTGATTGAATATGTGCAGCGGAGACCATAATAACCAAAATGCCTCACTGAGAGAAAATTGCAAGTTGTACTCTCACCGCCCATCATTGTGTCTTCACATTGTGGTACAGATCTATTTTTTGTGGGTCTGAGTTTATGTTGGACGCACGCACGTTTGCGTTCCTGATTATTTTATTTCGAAAATAAATTCTTTTCACCAAAGGTTTTCTGAGGATTAATGGTAGGAGTCGCGTTATTTGTTTGACCTTGTGAATGAATTCAATAATAAAAAGCACGATAGATTGATGGGAAAAATAACGTTGAAGAATTATTGACTAAATGAAAAAATAATAATAATAATGATGAGTTTCAGACTTTTCATGTGTGTATCCTCTAAACCAGAACACGAGGGCAGAACGTTTCACGACTTCAATGAACATGAATATATTTTATTTTCCATTTTCCTTCCCCTTCCCTTTACGGTCTGCTAAATGCCAAATATACAATTTGCCAGTGAAAACATTACAGAAACTATTAAAGACCGCAAATGCTGTTCACTACTTGTAGGCCGATTAAACTGCACTTTCCCTCAAGACTGGCGGCACCACTGTTACACCGAGCAGGGTATCTCACTCATCACACTCTATCTGGACGCCTTACACTCCGGTTGAGTTAAAAAAAAAAAAAAAAAAGAAAGTTTATAAATGGAGTTGCCCTTTTCAACTATGTGAGTGAAAGAAAAAGGAAAAAAAAGGTGTTTGCTAAAGTATTAAACGGGCCGTTTCCAGCCAGCCGGCTTGAGGGCGTCCATCAAGCTGCTGTTGATTAGATTGAAAGTGAGTTTTGGGAATGATGGCGCGCCAAGTTGCGCGCTTGTTGGTGCAGTGTCAGGGGTTCGAGGTGGATTGTGGGACACTGGGATTCATTGTGTAGCCGCCTGGGCGCTTTGTGGAAGCGGGTTGTGATGACGGGAGTTTTTTTTTTCTTTTTTCTTCTGTCTTTACAGCCCTGCTGACAGCCACTGATTCAGCCACCCACTCACCAACTCTCATATCCATCCCAACACGGCCCAGGCCTGTGCAACAAACCCAGTTATTCATCAATGTCTTCCAGAAAAAAAAAACAACCTACGAGACCGCGACATTAAATGATGAATTATAACCTGCCACCTCTGCGAGCCTAATAAACTACTCGGTTATGGTTGGATTCGTTTGGGAAATGTGATGCACACCCCGCAGTTTCGTCGAAATGAAGAATTGAACGAAAGACAAACACGTCATTTGAATTATAAGAGAATCCGAGTTAAACCATGGATGTCAGCTGTTTTAAAGAAATGTACAAATCTAGCAACCTGTAACTTTTACTCACAACGGCCTCCGCGTTGACAAAGTCGGCTACTTCTGCCGACGAGTGACAAAAAACTTAAATATAATTTAATGTATGATTGCAGCACCCCCCCCCCTGCTTCTCCAGCTCCGGATAATAAAAGCTGCTGCTGGGTGGCTTAGGCCCAGACGCTCCGTCTGAGAGGCCAACGAGGCCTACTTTTTAAAATAACAACATTTTAGGCTTCTGGGTGTTAGGCTAAATGGTCAAGCGTAATCCCCCCTCAGCTCTCCACCGACATTAGCAGAAATTCCTCAATAATACGCGACATGATTTCACAGCCACGGCGGCCTCCGAGAGAAGTTTGCAATGCCGGAGAGGTCGCCGGGGTCACAGACAGCCGGGCAGACGCGGGGGGACTTGTGTTGGTTTGAGGGAACAAGGTTCCCTTTTTTTTTGCCCTCTCTCTCTCTCCGGGTGATTTCAGACTCGAGTCATTAGGATCCATTTTTCTTTAATAACAAAGGACGTGGTGGAGCACGGCTGAATGTTTGTACAGCTGATTAACACTACGCCTTTCTGTGCTCCACTGAAATAGAGAAAAACTACACACACACACACACACACACACACACACACACACACACACACACTCCTCAGAGTGTTGAAAAACATATCGCAAACCCCAAATTCTACCTGCGGTCTTTGTCGCTGGTAATGATCCTCTGGAGGGGAAACATTTTCAGGAGATGTGAGGTCTACCCGGCCGCTTTCTGCATCCGACACCAAGAACCACACCCAGCTAACGTTTGTACCAAATTTAAAATGCCTCTTCGTTGTCGCCTTTTGCTACTTCATAAAACCCCCAGTATGGAGACAAAATGGTCCTCCTTTAATTCTCTCCATTATGGCCCAAAACAAAGGAGGCCCTAACTGAGTACGACAATCTCTCAAATCACCTTTATATGATATAAAAACACCGATATGAAGGAATGAGAGTTGGCACAGGAAATGGCAACTGTGCGCTCTTCCCCACTCACCTGGGAGAAGTTGAGTCCGTTGAGCGGATGACACTGCTCCTCCACCTTCTCCACGGCCCCCGTCCTCTTCCTCATCCTCTCCGCCTCCTGGGCCAGGTAGAGGTCCAGCACGGGCACGCCGCGCGTCTTGATGTCCGCCTCGGTCAAGGAGTTCACCATCAGCATGACCCACACGGGCCGCTTCCTCTCCCAGTTCCCGGCGATGGCGTTGAAGAGGTAGTCGGCGTAGAGTCCCTTGCCCCTCTGGTCCGGCGTCATCCACGACGGCATCATGAGCTTCACGTACTCCAGGTGACGCTTGAGTCTCCGGTAGATGTCCCTGGGCAGGACGTCCTGCAGGTTCTCGCCCTGAGGCAGCAGCTGGCAGCTGGTCAGGGCCGAGATGGTGTACGGGTCGGTCAGGTCCAGCTCGAAGTAGACGATGTTGCTCTCCTGGAAGGCCTGCTTGGAGTTCTCCGGGATGAAGTCCCAGACGCGCGTGTAGGGAACGTGGATGGTGCCGTAGAAATACGAGGGCGGGTCCCGTTTGATGGTCCACAGGAAGGAGTTCAAGTCGGTTTGCTGGAGGAGGACATTTCAAAAAATATACATATATATTATTATTATTTAATGGCCGAAAAAGCCGAAAATCTTCAGATCCTTCAACTAAAATAATATGTTGTCCTTTTTCCTGATCAGTAATAATATTCTAGTATTATTGAGTATTTTCGCTCAAAATATGACACCCAAACATGTGATGTGGTGGGACATACATACACATGTATGGACAGAGGGGAAATCAATCATCATTCAATGTTTTGGAAGTTTCTTTAGGTGGTTTATCTTTCATGTAAAGTGTCAGCGCGGCTGTCTGACACCAACACATGTCCGAGGGAGTGGACAGACTGCTAACTGACTGATAAGGACTTATTAAAAGGCCACTTAGGACCCAGGTGCCAAACAAACAATGCAACACATGCCAGTGACTCTGAGCGGTTTCCCCACCACCTCTGCGCCTTTGTGTTTCTGTGCAGTTTTCAAGTGCATCCCGATAAAACAAAGAGCGAAATCACTTCTTTTTTTTTTTTTGTTTATCAAGTGCGGAGTGTTACTCTTCATATGATGATTTTGGCCCTGTCATAAACACACCTGCATGTCTCCCACAAAGCCAATACACAAGCGAGTGGGTGTCTGTGTAGTTGTGTTCATTGATTAGTTGTATTCAATATATAACACAAAAACAACGTTTTCTCCATGTTTTGGGCAGGAAAGTCCGAAAATGTGGAAATGAACGGATTCATCAATCATGCAAATGATTATTCGTGACATAAAACAGGGGACACCATGGAGTTCCTTCAAACCTGAACGACTTAAACTGAGCAGCCTTGGATTTCACAGAGATGGAGGACATGACAGAGGAGGACTTGCAGTGGAGTTGGCCCCTGATGAAAAGCGTGTCAAACGGAAAGAAAATGGCCCTGGAGGGGGGGGGGGTGCCCCGACGCTGGACGCCGATGCGGCTGCTCTGACGGTGTCCACGCATCACCGCTTCTTTAACAACGTGTGCGAGCAGAGTGTGGTGGAAACGTACCTTCCTGTGCAGCTCGCAGTTGGCGGACTCCTTCATCCTCCAGTGCTCGGCCCGGAGCAGCAGCCACAGGCAGGACTGCAGCAGCGCGCACAAAGCGCCGCGCATCGTGCCCCCCCTCCCTCTCTCTCTCTCTCTCTTTCTCCAAACTCGGTGGGTCTTCTGCTCACCCCGCAAAGCCGCAGGACCGAGTCCTACTTCCCTTGTCCCGGCTCCGTGTGGCCCCGCACCGCGCGCGCGCCGGACAGAGTCATGCTGCCTCCGGCCTGCAGGACGCGCAGCTGCTGCTGCTGCTTCACGTGTGCGTGTGAGAGAGAGAGGTGGTCATTGGGCTTCACGCGGGGTCAGATCGTGATCTCACTGTGGGTCGGCCTGCTCTCTCTCCCTCTCTCCTCACACACACACACACACACACACTGCCTCCTCCTCCTACTCCTGGAAGTTTGGCAAACTTTATCCAAAAAGTTTCAGAGATGTGTGCCAAAACGAATCCACGCCGAGTAAACTCACCCACCTGAAGACCAAATAGAAAAAAAAACTGTTTTTTCTGTTTGTTTGTTAATTTGTATGTTTGTTTGTTTGTTTGTTTTCTCCCCCGTGGCTCGGTTGGCGGGTTCAGAGGAAAAGAAACCAGGGAGTGCGTAAAATGCGCGGACGAGCTGCGGCTTCCACAGAGAAGAGAGACTTCTCTGCACACTGCTGCGCCTGTGCTCACAGTGTGTGTCTGCTCACTCAGCCCTGCCTCTCTCTCACACACACACTCACGCGCGCACACACGCACACACACACTCTCTCTTCCAGTGTGTGTTTTGTCAGGCAACTCCTCTCTACCCCCAGGTCGCCTCTATTACTCTCTCTCACACTCACACACGCACACACCAAGCAGTAATGTGATTATTCAGCAGCCCCTCCCACTCTTAAAGTCTCCATTTACATCATATCAATAAACGAAAGGAAACCTGCACACCATCAAGATTGAATTTGTAATAGAAAATCACCAAACTTAATGCCAATAATTCACACACATAATCTAGATTATAAATTGCCCTCCCGTTCTCAATTCAAAGTGTCACATCCCTCTTTATTTTATTTTTTCCCTCGAGTCGCAGACCCATGGGCTCTCTTGTTGTCACCCCATAGGAGGCCTGCAGACAATCGAGGGAGCCAGTGGAGATCCCGTGGGTAGATTATCATACCCCAGTGGTTAATGTCTTACAAACTGGAGTCATTAACATGAGAAAAACCCACAATCACAGCTCCTCACTCAGCCACACATCAGAGCTCCACCATCTAACCAGGATCAGCTGTGACCAGGTGTCACCCAAAATATTCCCCACCTGGAGCATCATGCTCTGATTATACATCATCTCTCATATTGAGATATATTGAGATATATATATATATATATTGATGGATCAATCCTTCATGCAGCCCAATCACACTAGCATCAAAATGAACAAGGAATTGTTTGTAGGCCATAAATACTGACGCCTCAGTGGTAAATACCCATTAAACTGATTATGTAGCAAACGGATTGGATAAACTATTGTTTTAAAAACATCTGTTTCACAAAGTGGGGATTTATTACAGAAGTCGACAAAAAAAAAAGAAAAAAAGCCAGAAAGTGAAGTTAGATTCACATTGTTTTAAAGATGGATCCCCACTTGGATGAGGATGGAGTGTTTGGATGCAGTTGCACCACGAGGCCGACCTGGTTCACAGGGGGTCAGGCAGCACATGTTGTCAGACGTCGGAGTAAATACACAACGGTTTGTTGACATGAAGGACGACTTCAGGGCTTCATTTTCCCTGCCGGCTGTTTGCAGACAAACACAACACACAAGGCTGGAGAAATGAATGATCGGAGTCCAAGACGATGTCTCAGTGGGGGGGGGGAGCTCATTATTAACTGTGGAAATTAGATTAATGCATTTTCTGCAATGCGTGGAGAACATTTCAGAATGAAACTAAAAGGGAACCTATAAAGACCTTTGTCATGTAAATCGGAACGGTTTACATGGAGTACATAACTATTACATCTAATACAATTCTTTAAAGAACAGTTCTCAAGTTTAAAACAAAAAAAATTAAGAAATATGGCCTGATGATTGCCAGAGCTCCCCCTGGTGGAGAGAGTTGGTTATTCTAGCTTAATTAGCCCCAGTATATAAATAGGGAGACAGAAATATGTAGCTTCTCTCTTAATTACAAAAAAAAAAAAAAAATACATTAAAAAATACATTTACACATTCAGTCTTGACACAGTTGTATGTGGATTAGGGCGATACAATCCAATGTTGCTTTGTGTGTGTGTTTGTGTGTGTGTGTGTGTGTGTGTGTGTGTGTGTGTGTGGGCCCACTTTAAGCTTCAAGACCATTTTAAACATTAAAGGAGAAGCAGCTGCGGGTGTTCTTTCTATCTTTAAACAAAGGCACAAATAAAGATGAGCATTACAACACACACACAGACACACACAGGCGCACACATACATACACAAACAAACGGACGCACACCCGAACAGAGGGAGAGAGAGAGTCTCTCACACCTGTTTTTTATTTCCATTATCCCACCATTTCGCCCGCAGAGGCTGTTCCACATAAATACTGACCCACCATACATCATCCTCTGTGTGTGTGTCACATTTGTCGGAGGTAAAACTTGTTACCTGCTGTTTTTTTTTGACATCATCATTTGCTCCTCATAGCAAATTGAAACCACATATTTCAGTTTCCACTGAAAAGTAGACGTGGGGGTCAGGGTCAAGTCTGGGGGTCAGGAATTCACTAACCAGCACATCACGCTGTCGCGCATCAGATGCAAAACGTCTCCTCGAACCTAAAACCATATGACACACACACACATGGTGTTGATGAGTGAGAGAAAAGTTGTATTACATGGGTCTATCTTTGGAAGTAAACTATATATATATATTATTTTTTTCCATAAATGTAATAAATACAGTAGCAGAAACACTCCACTTCTTACTTTCTCTATTTTTATGATTAATTCCCTTTACTTTATGTTTAATTCTGACTTAAAATCTTTATCCTTATGATACAGAAATTCATTTAAAAAAGTGTGCCTCGCCAACATTTGAGCGCCGTCCTATTATTGTTCAAAAGGGCTTCTGTTTGAAGCCGGGCGTGGCCTTGGGTGACTGATGCTGCCGTACGTCTGTACATTTCCACTTTAAAGGGCCTGCGTTTGTGAGGATCAAACAGATCCAGGCTCCTCTGAGGTGTCCACGGCAAACATCTGATTCTGTCTCTTCGCACAGATCTTCAAAAGGATTTCGCTGTGTGAAATGAACACGCGTGGACGCGTGATTGTTTTGTAGGAACCAAAAAAACGGGGAGGTGGATGCATTTGATCCGGTCACGTGACCCACGCAACAAACTGCGTCTCTCTCTCTCTCTCTGTAATGATATACATTATGTTTAAAGGTAGTTTTAACACAGGGGGAAAAAAACACAGCAAAGCGAGTGTGAGCGTGTGCATGTGTGTGTGTGTGTGTGTGTGTGTGCGTGCACCAAGAGTAGTTATCTCAGCTACCGTAGCCTTTCTGTCAGATACAAACTGACTGGCCCTTCTCCTCTGACCTCTCTGATCAATAACGTGTTGCAGGTGCCGATTGGTGAAATATGCTTGTACATGTAGAGCTCGATTAGAGATAAACGTTGTCCAGACAAAATAGATTTCTCCATTTTTTTTTTTCTGTACAGGACAGCCAATAAGACTCAATGCGTACTCACCCTTTATCAGACTTATGAGTAACTGGGCTGGGCGGAGGCCACAGTCTCTCCCTCCCTGGCTGGCTGGTTCGAGCCGAATTCATTTCCACCTGGAATAAACTCACTGAACTGTGAGGATTCATCTGACCTTATACCGCCGTGAAAGCAAATGCATTCATTCCAACCAAGAGAGCATGCACTCTCCAAAAACAAAGAAAGAAGAAAAGATAAATCAGTGTTCCAGAAAGTATCGTATGGTGATCTTGGAAAATCACTGCACATCATTACCATCACGGGGTCAGCTGGGGTCAACGTCTGAAGTGTGATCTGACATATTTGGATGCTTTGGATTCCCAGGTATAACGTGGAATTGGGGTTCTACCCCCGCATCGTCAATCTCTAAAAGGAGCCGAAAAACAAAACAACCCCAGAGCTGGCCGCGATATCTCATCGTGAAAATGTTTTTTTGGAAATCTCCCCCAAACCGAAAAAACTCAGACGTCACACTGCTGGTGTAAAAACCACCCTGAGTGGAATGTGTTGTCCACACGAAAGCTGATCTATATAATCTGAGTAAACAGTCAGCGAGGAGTCGGGAAATATGAGGCTGGTTTAAAACGTTCTGATCTGGAATTACCGAGTTCTTTTTCGAACATTCATTAGACATTTACTGAAAAAAAACTAAAAACCTTGTGGGTTTGTCAGGCGGATTAAAACTGTTTCCTGCCTCCTGCCCGAAAAGAGATATGACGTGTGTGATGACATCTTTTCCTGTTATACCACATGTATTTTTGGGTGAAATGATGATTTAAAAAAAAAAAAAAATGTTTTTTTTTTGGGGGGGGGCTGCTTACGGTAATCCCCCTGTGTTCTAATCTATCACTTCCAGACGTGAGCAAACAAACCGTCCTGATAACTCCAGCCTCGCATGGCGACACAACGCTGACACAAACCACATGATTGGTGTTTTCAGATATCCTCAACACGTCATTTCATTTTCTCGCTTCTTGTAAACATCTCTGGGTTTCACGTTTCTAACTCAAACGTGACACTAATGGCCGGCGACAGGCCGCCGTGCGGAGAGAGAGAGAGAGAGAGAGAGCGGGCGATCGAGCCATGACTGCACCGTTTTGGCGAGTCGGAAATGGTGTTTGATGGCATGAAGCTCTTACTGGAACACGGGGTCGTCCGCGCGGGATCTGTGGGCACACGCACCTCCCAAAAAAAAACAACACACCAGATCCCATATGTCTCATCTCAAAGTCATGTTCTCAATTACCGTGCACGAAACCACCAAACTGTACAAAGTAGATCAAACCCCCCCCCCCCCCCCAAAAAAAACACCTCAGAGCAGCTGCAACAGTTAAAACGTTGCTCACACACACACACACACACACACACACACACGGGCACTTCAAATGAATCACGTCATGTCTCAAGATGTATCAGTCACACGCAGCAGAAAAATATTTCCTGTAAATGTATTTGCGGATTTTGATTGAGTATGATTTCTTTCTTGTACTTTGAAATGGAGTCCTTTGAAATGCGGCTGTGATTCCAATTCTGTCAATTAGGGGGGAAATTGCTCATCTCCTCACGTTTATTGGTACAAACATGTCACGATTCAGTTTTAAAATGTAGATTTTAAATCGTTCTTTTGTTAACGGAGCAAATTGTGGCAAAATATAAAAATCCAGCTTGGTCACTTGTCTCCCGTGCAGGTCAGGAGTTGCTCAGGAGTTGTTTATTGCTCCCAGTCAGGAGAGTTAGGTCAAGAAAAATAATAATTATCTCTCCTGCTATTATCATTCCTGCTCCACCCTGAGCTGCTGCTGGCCCACAGACGTGTATTCAGACCTCTGTTTTCAAGATGACAGGATGGTGTTGATGTCTTTCTCTTATTTTGAAGTAAAAAAAATATTTACACCTACCCCTATTCGATCTTAAATATTGTCCTTGTCCATTGTTTAAAAAAAATTCACCTCACCTGTACTACTTACTACTATACTTTTTTTTTTTCTCCACAGACCAGATTCGGAATATTCCAACATATTATTCATCCTGGGATTATAGAGGCAGATAATCCCTGGTGGACATAGCTTTGAGTTGGATTTTTTATTTGACTTGTTGTTGTCATTCCAGCTGGTTTGACAGCCACAGAAAAACATCTTCATTCGATTAAAAAAAAAGAAAAAAAAAAAGTCATCTGAGCAAATCCAAGAAGTCCCATTGGTCAGGGTGAATTCTTTGTAATTCATTCATGACACCAGCAAAGGTTCGTTAGATCCACATGTGGACAGACAGACGCCTCACCAGAGAGAAGCAGTCAGCCACTGAATGAGAGGTTAGTGCGGAATGGCTCACGGTGGACGCTATAAAAATTGAAAAGGCCCTCGACGGGGGAAAAAAAAAGTCTTCAAGGCAGAATTATGAGTCTTAAATTCCCAATTCTATGCATTATTGTTTTGTAACTTGCCAGTATAATCTGCCAAATCTTCATCACGGCAAAGTATTGCCTGCAGTTTGAAGTGCTTTACAAAAAAAAACAAACAAAAAAAAAAGAGTGTGGTGATGAGGTCACGATAGGTCACGAGGTCATAAGGACTGCAGCTTTCAAACATTGGAAAGAGGAATAAAAACTTATATTAAAAAAAAAAACAAACGCACAGAATGGTTGATTTTTCCTTAAAGCTGCCGACCATCAATTTGGCAAAATGCACACTCATCACAATTTCAATTGTCTCCACACTCAGCCTCATCCTGGAGGACCAAGGAAACGCCCCGAAAGTTGTAAGATGAAAGGTCAATCAAAATGAAATGATTTGGTGCTTGGCTTTATCTATATAGCCGCCATCGAAAACTAATCGCCGATCGATAAATTACTCCAAAGAAGAGCACGCGGTGTGTGTGTGTGTGTGTGTGTGTGTATAAACTGCACAATGACTCACCTGAGCTGCCTTGGGCCCGTAAATCAGAGGCAGTGGCTACCGTGAAGCTTCTCAGTCTTGGTGTGGACACCTCCATCACAGCAGAGCGAGCGGAGGTGGTGGTGTGGGGGACGACGGGGGAGGGGGGGTCGGATCTGCAAGGAAACCAGAATTGGTATTAGCGCACAGCAAGACATTGAGAGGATGAAGGAGTGTGAAGGAATGCAGCTGTTCAAACAGCTCTTTGATTTAGTGCTCACCCGGTGTGACTCACTCGGGCTCAAATGCCGTGGAGATCATCCACCCAGACGTCCATCCCTCTGCTCCAGCGCTCCCGGGCTCTCTTTGGGCCTTTTGTGTGTGCGTGTGTGTGTGTAAAAAATCAAAGAGAATTAAAATGTACACTACCTGCGTTCATAAAACTCATACATTTATGAATTAATGTATTAAAATGTTTCTATCTGTGAGTCTGTGGGCCTACATCTTATTTCTATACATTCTTCTATAAGTGATGTAACTGTGTCAATTCTATACTTTATACATATGTTGGACTTGTCAACATCATAAGTTCCTATTTTCCCAACTGGGCCTGGAACACAACACATTTCTCTTGTTTTAAAGATTTATTTTTGGAAAAACACAGCTCAGCCCAACATGCATATTTGGGGAGCTCTTCTACCACAGCTTCATGTCATGGGTACATTTTCACATTGGTGCAAAACAATAAAATATCTCCATGCCGTTATGAATACCCATAAAGTTAAGTTTCCAAACAAAATGACAAGCCTGAGAGGAGAACAAATGAAAAGAATAAATACATCTTCATTGTAACCGCAGTAGATTTTTGTACTCGCCCCATCGGCCTGCGTGTCAGCGACTGTCGGTCACAGTTTCCTCCATCTGTTCACAGGGGTCAACACAATCTCAAGACACACTTTCCCTTCTTCTTTTTTTTTTACCCAGCATGCCGAGCATACGGTTTGAGTTTCCTCCCCCTCCAGTGCTCCGCTCACCTGCGTCCCACTGAAGTCCGGCCAAAAATGATAATAAAAAAAAAAAAAAGTGGCGAGGTTGCACGAAAGTGTTGTGTGTGTGTGTGTGTGTTAAAGAAGATGTGTGTGTGTGTGTGTGTGTGTGTGTGTGTGTGTGCGTGTGTTTAACACGAAGGTCAGGTATCCCAGCCAGGCCCCCGGATCCAAAAGTGCCGAAACACCACCTGATCTGTGTTGTCTGATTGCGTGTGTGTGTGTGTGTGTGTGTTTTAGTGTGTGCATCAATGAGAGCCTTGTGTTATCAGGGCTCTCCACCAGCACCACTGTGATTGAAATTGAAATTGAAAGTGTCATAAAGAGCATATTGTCGGCCAACTGCTAAGTTATGAAGAAATAATAACAGGCTCTTTCATTAGGGAAATGACAGCTCTGATTTTCCTCCCGGTGGAATGTTTCTGTAATTACTTCAATATTGAGAAACAGAAGAGTCAAAAAAAAAAAAAAAAAAAAGGAAAAAAAAACATCTGGGATCAATGACAACATTTTCTTTGGATTTTGAAAACAATGTTCATACTCTGACAGCGTTCACTGGTAGGAGAAATAACGGAGCTCGGCGCAATTTTTTCCGCCTACCGTGATACCGCTGACGTGGAAAATACAGGTGTCAACCTTTTTTCTATTTTTCACAAAAAGCTGAATTCTGAGAGTCAAAAAAGGAAGAGAGAGGGGCCATTCACAGTCGCTCCAAGTCTTACAATGCATCCACAGTAAAGATTATAGAACTTTATTCACATTATTAATCCATCTCCACGTCTTGTTATTCCAGTAAAACGTCTGATGGAATAATAGCCAATCAAACGCAGCGTGGTCGTGTTTCAAATAAAAGAAAAAAATAAATATATATATATATTATTATATATTTTTTTCTTGGGTCTGGACCACAGGAGTGGATTTGTGTGCGTGCTGCTGCAGTTGTCCAGCCTTTTCATAAAAGTTCATGACTCACCGTCTGCCCGGGCTGTTATTTTATTTTCTCATTGACTTTTCGTGAATCATTTCTTTTTCTCACATATGTATGTATGTATGTATGTATGTATGTATGTATGTATGTATATATATATATATATATATATATATATATATATATACACACACGACAAAGTGGAACAAACTGGAGCTGGAGCATGATCAGAGGAGATCTATCATTTTTGGAGTTTTATGGACAAACGACTTTATACTGTAACATGAAATATATTTTATGAATAGAACCACAAATGTGACCAATTGTTTTTGTCATTATGAAAGCCAATACTGAATTATTTTGACGTCATACATTTATAAATGAACCTTCAGATTCATGATTGAGATCGATTTAGGTCAACAAATCACTCTTTATTTCAACTTGCAACGATAACCATTTTTTTGTTTGTTGCCGTCATAGGTACAGTTTGAAATAGATGCGCCTGTGCATCACAAGTAAAAAAAATACGAAAATCAAAGCTAGGCAGTGGACAAAATGAATGAGCCTTGATTTGAATTCTCTAAACGTTCAGCACTTTTGGGACTTAACTTAATATATAAATGTCAAATAAATAAATGAGGCCATTTGACCCGAGCATGGGAAATGACACCAAGACAGTGGACTGTGACCATCCATGTGTATTGTATTTCCTCGGGAGCTCTGCTGTGACACGTCAGCAGCAGGAAGCACCAGAGGCTGAGGTTAGAGAGAGGAGCGCTCAGGAATGGAGAATGGGACACTGATACAGGAAGGCCCTGGGTCCGCAGCACTGGAGGGGCAGCCTATCATTCCCAGGCCGTGTGTGTATGTGTGTGCGTGTGTGACGGAAAATCTGAATTCACTACAATGCGCGGGTAATACACAATGACGCTGGAATATTTGTGAGATAGGTGGTGGTGGGTTAGACAAAGGCGCATTTTTAAGGGAACCACTGGTAAAGCAGGAAGAAAATTCACATTAGGGGGAATAATACAAATTATTATTAAAATAATACATATATATATATTTATTAGTAGTAAATTATATTGAGCATCTATATTGTTCAAATTTGTATTTTTGAGGAGCACTTCTTATCTACATCCATCTTGTTATATATAGAGTAGAGACGAGTAGCCTGTTTTATACAAGCTTTATTTACAATGTCATTTCCAAGTTTTTGCAGTGTAGGAAGCACATTAATTCGGTCCCAGTCGGACCGACGCTGTATGAAATCCATCCAACCCAGACACAGGAGTTATTTTTCCCCATCCTCACCTCCTCCACCACTGTCACATCCACTATGTACACGGTACTTTTGTATAAGAGCGATATAAAACTTGGCAAATGGAAGGTTATTTGCTACTTCGGTATTAAAGAAAACTTTTCCAATGAGTAAAAAAAAAAAAAAAAGAAGAATACAGCACCCACTGCAAACAAGGCGATAAGATTGTGTTTCCTGTTAACAGCCGGCATGGAGAAATACTGGGAACTGGTTGTAGCTCAGGTATGTAACACATACCTGGAAACTGCACCGGTTGAGTTTTTTTTTTTTTTTTTCTTTTTTTAATCTCAAAAACATGACAATCTTCACTCCTTAGCAAAAAGTGGAAAAAACACAGTGGCTGATTCAGGGGGAGGATATGAAAATAACAAAGACTGTTTTCCCCGCCATCCCTGATAGAAATTTGAACCCAACACAGGATGCGTTCCATTATATACATGTTTCTCTCCAAAGTGTGGGGATGGACGGCGATGGAAGAGTTGTTGGTGCCAATGTAAACAGCAGATGTTAACGGCAAGCGGTTTACAAAACGCATGTAGCCACAATCAGATAATTAGACGACAAAAAAAAAAAAGAGAGACAACTTTCAAAAGCAAATGAATTTGTTCTGGAAAAACTCCCTCACTTGCTTTTGCAATACAAATACATTTCATGGCCCGATGTGGAATCTGATTTGCCCCGCCTTGCTTAATCAGAATACAAAATATCTGTCAGTCACACAAACAAACACGTACACACACACACACAAAGCTGATGAACACTTTCCCCTACAAACGAGCCCCCCCCATCTTACTCAAAATGGAAAATAGGATCATTTATAGGGCCACAAGAAATAATTAATAATATTAGTTGAGTGTGCTTGTTTTGTTGATGACAAAAAAAAAAAAAAAAAAAAAATCACTTCCACAAAAGTGACAAGTTTCCCAAGTTTCTTCCTGAAATGCCTGGAGGTAAATAGGAACCTCCCCCCCCCTCCAGTTTCACTACGCTATTACACAAGCCTCTTCCTCCTTGGTTGCATATTAGTATTTAACAGTATTTTAATGCTGTGTGTAAATCTCCATGGTAACAGTAAAAGTGGTGATAATAATAATACTCCTAATGTATAAACAATTTAAACAACGCTGCTGTGCGAGCAGCAAAAAAAAAAAAAAAAAAAAAAAGAATAAATAAGCAATTGCAATAAAAATAATGTGCAGAATGAATCAAACCGAGGTTATAGAAAAAAATAATAAAAATGATGAGTAAAAATAGGTTAAAAACAGAGAAAGCCCTCATTAAACCTACTTTATCTAAACAAAGCAAATTACCTTGAGTATAATTTAAACCCAGACCTTTTTTTTTTGTATACCCTTAAAATAACAACAATTTTTTCTTCATATCATAGTTCGATCAAAGGCACTAAACTGGAGCATCCGACCAACCAATCAAATCACTTCAATAAATGTATGCATTTATGCCCATAATATGCATATATCCTCAGGCCCAGGTGTTCTCCTCAGCCATTCGTCAACATGAGTCCCGACAATTAACATTTAAATTAAAGTTTGCTTCATTTAAATCTCAACAAAATGTACAGCATGATTATATCTACACCAAATGAAGTTTCATCGCTACTGATACTATAACTTGCGTCTAATGTATGTGGAGTATTTGCTTTTCTGGTTTCCACTGCATGTTGAAGCAGGAAACCTCTCCCATTAACCATGAATGCCATTTTTTCCCCCCTTTGCGGCCTATTTAAACCAATAAGCCCTTTTATTCCAAATGAATCAATCTACTCTACATTAGCCTACATGAGCTAATGTAAAGTTTCATATCTTTATTTTGTTATTTCAAAAAAAAATAAAAAAAAAAATTGCATGTTTAAGTCTGAAGTAAAGTGAATCGACTGTGATTTCAAAGAATTTGGCAAAATAGACACTACGCTGCCATTCAATCACCAGTGGGCTTAATGAAGGCCTTTCTGTGTATAAAAGCAGATTTGTAATAATGTTTCTCATTTAAAACATATTTTTTTTCCATCCTATACTCCGACCGCACACAGTCCACGAGCCTGGAGAGGCCGACTTGTAATGCCCCACCAGCTCTCCTTTAGTCCTGGTTGAACTTGTCGTACTCACTAATACTTGTGGCTTAAAGCACTTCCACCACGATGCCATCGGGCACAACCACTGCACAAGACACACACACACCGACACACACTTCTTCTTCTTCTTTTGTCATGCTGACATTTTTCGCTGTGCTGGCTACACATCTCTCAAATATTTCCCTTTCACCGAGGCCCAGCGTCCTCCGAGCGTGTGAATGAAAACAGATATGTGGAAATATGTCACTGAGGTATCCTGAACAGCAGATCGCCGACGCCAAGTCACACGCAGGCACCACAGTAAAACAAAAAAAAAAAAAAAAGAAACACTATATCATCCACATGGTTAATTAACAAGACTATATACTGAGATTCTCTGCCCTGGTTTTAGGTGTTTGTAACATACTGTGGGGTGAATAGTAACAGACCTGATGCAGTGTGTGGAAGCACATGCAGAAACGTCCAAGAGGTGGAGGAAACGGGTGGAGAGATAGATGGGGAGAATAACAAACAGGTGTGTGTGTGTGTGGGTCAACGCACAAAGTCATGCAAACAGCGGACGGGCGGGTGGTTTGTGCACCACAGCGGGCTCGGAAAGATGGCCAGGGAGGAGGAGCCGCTCATGCAGTGACATTGCTGTTAGAGGACGAGAGAGAGACAGAGAGAGAGAGAGGGGAGGGTCAGACGACAGGGACGATCTACAGAGACGCACGTTTCTACAGGTCCGTCACGATAACGAGAGCATCTGAATGTGCCTTTTGGGAAAAAAATGTCAAAAGCTCCATCTACGATTACATTCAAATGATTTTGACTTATTGATACAGAGGGAGATTGAAAAACTAAAATTCTGCCTCCAACAGACAGTCCGAGGATCAGAACCTCAGGACCTACAGTACGCTGGGACATTTCTTCTTCTTTTTTTTTTACTTGGGGTGGGAGGGGCCACGGCGTTTGAGGGATAAAATTGATCAAACAGATTTAGATGGAACACTATGGCACACAAAGTGTTGTCTTAGACAACTGGGGTCAATGCTGGTGTGAAGCAAAAACCATACGGACAAACGCTTTTGTCGCTTTGATCGACGGCGGCTCCTCAAGACGCACAAAAAAAAATAAAATAAAAAAATGTACACACAACCTCTGATCCTATGTGATGAGAAAATGATTTCCTGTGTATTTGTTGCTCGGTAACACAATGACCAAGCAAAAGGAGCAACCTTGGGAGAAAATATGGTTCTTTGAATAAAAGGTAAATGTTAACATATATATATATATAACATTTCTGTTAACCGTCTTAAAGCTACATTGTAAGAGTTATAACAGACAGTAAAAAATAAAAAAATCAAGCCGACCCTTATCCCAGGTAGAGACGTGCATAAATACAGCATGAAAAGGTAGAGAAGTTCTTGTCTTCTCGCCTGACAAAAGGTGTTTGCCACAGAGAACAGGTGGAGGAAGGTCAGAGGTCAAAATGTAGGAAGAGAGCGTGATTTGGAGTGATGAATTAAATATGCTAAGAGGGGGAAAAAAAAGGTAGAAGCCTGGCATCAGGAGTCAGAGTAACATATGCTTAGTCAGGGTGGGGGAGAAAAAAAAAGTGGGACAGCCTTCTCTGGCATCTCTACCTGGAGGATCTGATCAAGAAGGAGGGGAAAAAAAAGGTAATCAATACGCAGAATGAAGAAAAAAACAAGAACTTCCACTCAAATGAACGGAGGAGATGTGCCTCGATGAAGGCACGTCTACCCGATGTAGGTTCAGAGGATTTGTAAAGGTAGTAGGTCGGAGTGTTTTTTGTTTTGTTTTTATTCCGCCCTCGCTGCCGTCTACCTGGCGGAGGCTGGCTGGACGTGGCCCGGGTAGGAGCGGCGTGTGCTGCTGGCTTTCCTCTGCCGGGCTAGGAAGGACTGACCGGAGCCGGTGTTGGCCAGCCGGTCCTCAGCCGCCTTCTTCTGTATATTCATCCCCTGGTGGAAGACAAACAGGAAGTCTGAGTGCGTGTATTCATAGTCATTATTGGTATACAGAGACAGGAAATAGTCAATCACCGGAGAATCAGCTTCAATCCTTCCACTAACTATAAAAAAATAAGAAAGATAAGTGGCTTTAATATAAAATAATAATGGCGCCAATTTAAAAACGAATAAACATTAAAACCCAACTGTTGAGCAAACTTTGCAGCAAGCAAATTGGGCCCAATACATTACAACGGAGATCTGCTGCACTCTAGTGGTAAACAGGTGTAATGACTTCTTATTTTGGAATTCACACAAAACATTTTATGTATGGATTATTAGAGACTATGAAGTTTAAAACATTTGCATAACATATGCAAATAGAACAAAAAAAAAGGTTTTGTCATCAGTTTTTGTGAGCTGACATCACAGTTATTGGAAAATGTGACTTTATTCTTTTCACATGGATCACAGGTTTCTAGCTTTTTTAAAAGACCTTCTTACCATATTGTACCAGGCTGACACGATCAGCTTCTCCTCGTAATCTCTCTGGCTCTTTGTCTTGTCCATCTCTTTCTGTTTAGAGGAAAATAAAACAGATGTGAAGAATAATTTAAGATAATCATGGTTGTCTATCTGTTCTGGACAGGAAGCATCCATTCGTTGACTTGTCCAACCGTGTCCTTTTTTTTTTTTTTACCTCCAATGAAAGCAACATCCTCTCCTTCTCCTGGAGCTGGTTCTTCAGAGCCTGGACCTCTGGACCTGAACCCTGGTTCTGCTTGGGGTCCAGGGTCCGAATCACCTGGAGGGGAAACATTCAATTACATCACACTCACAGATTTGTCGTGGACCTACGCCAACAGAAAGTCCCACGATAAAAATAATATTTCTGTTGATACTATGGCAACAAAAATGAAATACACTCACGCTCTTGGCTTTCTCCAGATACTTTTTATATCTCTCCTCCATCTGCTTCATGTCTTCATCTTTCTTTTTCAAGGCCTCCTCCAGCTCGTCCACTCGTTGGGCTGAAATAAAAAAATAAAAATAAAATAAATGCTTTGAATTAATCAGATTTCATAACGATGAGAATGGATATCAAGGAGGAGAGGGTGGGGAAATAAATCACACTTTCTGAGTGTAACAGGGCTACAGACTCACAGCTGGCGTTGTATTTGGGCTCCATGTCATCGATGAGGGTGTTCTTCTTCAGTAACTCATTGTTCAACTCTTGTACTTTCTCACTGATGGGGAAAAAAATAATATTCAAAACACTAGACTGAAATAACAAGGAAACTTAATTTTACATTCATTAAAAACAGAGTAAATCACTTACAAGTGCTGCTCATATTTCTTCTTCAGAATGGAAGACTAAAAGAGACCAAACGAAATGTGTGTTACATGCACCATCTTCAACAAAAAAAAAAATCTCAATAATAATCAGACATAATAGTTTCACTCCATGACAATTCTGTAGTTGCACGGTACATTGAACACAAGTTCCATCTACAGGTTATTGGGATTGGGCACATAGTTTGGCTATAGTCAATAACATTTAGAAAAGAGTATCAGTATGGTATTATTCCAAAAGTAGGAATCACAATATAAGTAATGTAAACACCAAATCAGTTTATTGTGGTAAAATGAACAGGATTTTCGATTTATTTGGATTTTCCTGTATCCAATATCAATGTGGCACCTAAAATCAGGTGAAAGGTGAGATCTCTAGAGACGTTTTCATGCTCAGACTCTAATCTAGAAGGCGACAGCATGAGGGAACAAAGAGAGGCAGGTTTCTACCAGGAAGAAAAAAATCTACAGGAAGCGTAGGACTGGTGCCTCTTTAACTCTAACAGGAAAAGAAACTGTCCCTGCAGTTTCTTGACACTTTGCGAGGAGTCGGTGACCTGAATCTGTGTGAAGCAACTCAGTGTAATAAATATGAGATTAAAATCTGTCTGTAATCCAGTAAATAAAGCTTGAAATTTAATTTAAGGGAAATATGTTCTCAAAATAGGATATAAATCCACTTTTGCATAGTTTAATATGTACATTTATTAAGTTCTGAGTTGGGACACATCTGGTTCAAATGTCAAAAAACCCTAGGACAGGAAAGAGCACAGTTATTTTTTTTTTATTGTTTTTTTTTTAAAGGGGATGATGTCTGGAATCACAAAGATATACTTACTATTGCCTGAAAGTGGGAGCATTATTTTTGGGGAAAAAAAATGCAAGTATTCAACCGAAAAGAATCACAGACCTACCAAATGTGGATGAATTTACATCCACAGTTCACTGACCACGCTGCTTAACTTGAGGTAGATATTATGAACTAATATGAAAGTGTAAACGAGGCTGACAGGAAAGGAACCGGAAACCCCCACAAAAAAAAGATAAAGATGTTTTTGATTGAGGTTAATTATGTAGTAAAGGAACGTAATGATTGTGATAAACACACATGCAAACTCTCTCTCACAAATGAGCCTTGTTGGTGGATGCTCCAAACCTCCTCTTCCTAAATACCAGTTGTCCCCCTACTAGAAACTGCTTCATGGGAGACAAGGAACAGAAAAGAAGGCAATTTTCCCTTTTTTGTATTGAGGATCACATTAGAGACAAGTTAAATATGGAAAAAAATGATATGTGTTGCACATTTTAATATTATTGAGGTGAATTATTGATTTTTCATCTAAATCTGTATGTTGTAATGTATGATTCATATCCACGTAAACGCACACACACACACACACACACACACACGCAAACAAAAAACCCCACCATGGATACAATGTGTGTTAGTGGTTGTTAATGTCAAGAAGTTAGTAATAACATAAGGAAAAGTTATTTTATCTGCCACAGAAAAACTGTAAAACTGTAAAAATGAAGCCTCTTTACTGCCATCTTGTGGACTTTCTTTTCATTTTCGTTTTTTTTTTTTTACCGGTTGTGGAATGATAGGAATTTGAATTTGATTGAATAAACATGTCAACACTTACATCATCTGCTTGGGAGCCCTGTTCCTGGAGATTCTTCTGTAGCTCCTCTACCTGACCCTGCTCCTCCATCAAGCGTTGGTTGATTAACCTGGATAAGGAGCAGATAGGACCAGTCTGACGACATAGTTTTAACAAAGCGACACAATGGCAGATAGATACAAGATCAGGCCCCCTGAGTGAAAGGTCAGACTTAACAGAAAAATCTATCCACATTCCACCACCACCACCGGAGGAGGAAACGGCACGAACATTTCACACAAACATTGAGAACAATTTCAGCCATATTTTTCCGAGACCAACGGTATAAATGACTAATCCTCTGTTCTTTTGGTCATTAATGCTGCTAATCTGCGTGCGCGCGCTGTGACTGGTGCTGACCTGTTCTCCGTCTCCAGCTCATTTTTCCTTCTGTTGGCATCCTCCAGCAGACTCTGCAACAGAGCGATCTTCTCGTTGTCCGATCCCTCCTGGGCCAGTTTCAGCATCTTGTTCTCATGCTGAAGACGAATCAAATGTTCTCTGTAAAAAAAAAGTACTATTCATTATTTTAATTGAAAAAACAACAACAATACGGCTTATTAAACACATGTTAATAACCGTGTCCGGACTAGGTGTTTATTCCAGTGTTCTGATATGAATTGACAAGACTGAGTCTTGAATCCAAGTGGTTTATGTGTGTGTGTGTGTGTGTGTGTGTGTGTGTGTGTGTGTGTGTGTGTGTGTGTGTGTGTGTGTGTGTGTGTGTGTGTGTGTGTGTGTGTGTCTTCACAAACATGACAGAATTGCACTAAAAGCGGACACAGTCAAGAAGTTAAAACCTGAAATACACCCAAAACAGTCCTGAGCACAGTCTGCCACTCCAGTCTGGTTTATTAAGGTGTGGCTGCTTCTGCTGCTGACTCACTTCTAACAGGAGAACTGGTTAAATGGCCGGATTAGGATTGCAATGGAAAATGCACGTTTTTTTCTTTGGTTTGCAAGTGCTGAAATAAAACTCAGGAACTTCATGCCACAGACGGGAAAACCCAGCCCTGTTAGAGAGCGGCAGTCAGGCTGATGTAACTCACACGAGCATTACATAACTCACTACACTCACAGCTCTTTTCAGGCCAAAAACAAAAAAAGCGGGAGGAGGAACAGGCCTGAAACAGCTTGAAAAACACACAGTGCAGAGATAGGGCAGCAACACCAAGATGTGCTTTTAGCAGGAAACATGTATCTCATCATCTCTTAATTACCAACTAATTGTTTTAAATCACAAAAATTAAAAAAAAAAACATACCTAAACTCCGGGGTGGTGATCTCAGCAGCCAGCGAATCAGAGCCGTCGTTGCTGACCAACGGGAAGAGACCGGAGGTGAGCTGTCCCTCCTGAGCCTGAACGCAATGCAGCTCCTCGATGGTCTCCTTCAGCGAGTCTCTCTCCGTCCGCATACGCTACAGAGAAAAAAAGTTTGTGAATGGATGTGGGGGGGAAAATATTTTCGAAATCTAATAAATGAATAAATGAACGTACATCTTTTTCTTTCTGCAGGGAGTCCACTTTCTCTTTGACACGTTTGTACTCAAACTCCATCTTGTCGGCCTTTTTCGACTCCTCTGAAACTCTGTTCTGAAGCTCCACCAACTGTGTTGAGGCAAAACAGATAGAGCAAATGGTCCGTCAATATAAACACATGCACTGAAACTTGATTTTTTTTTATTTTTTATAGTAAAGCCAATATAGCTTTCGGTACCTGTCTCTTGTACGTCTCCAGCTGACCCTTGGTGGCGTTGGCCTTCCGTAGCTCTTCTTCCAAACTGACATTGGTCTGCATTAACACGGTGTTCTTCTCCTCCATCAGTTTATTCTGAAAAACAACAGCCACCGGCTTATAAGCTTCACCCCATGCTGTCTTACACAAACATAATCATATTTTTTGATAATAATAATAAATACAAGGAAAATAATAAAATGATCATTATTATTATTATTATTTCCATGTGTGACCGTGCACCTGTCTCCTGAGGAGTCCCATGTCCTCCAGCTTCTTCTTGTAGTGCTCCACTGTGCCCTCCAGTTTGGACACTCTGTCGGACGAATGTCTAGAAAGAAAAACAAACAACAGTCACTTTCAGTTTGTGGAGGTATTCCGTTTACAATGGAATTTTTCTGGGGGGGTTTAACCCAATTACTGTGAACCATGATCAAAATCCTCTGTCTGGTACTGGGTTTGGGTCACTTGGGCCTTTATCCATGGCAGGTACTTTTAAGCCTTCCTTACCTGAGGACATCCATTTCATCTTTCAGGGACTGGGCTTCGTCTGCCAGGGACACCATCTCCTCGTTCTGTGACTTTACGTCCAAAAGCTCCTTCTCGAGCTCCTCACAGCGGATCCGGTAGTCGTCTTTGGCCGCCTCCAGCCTAAAATCCGCATGAAATCCACGATCTTCATTAAAACAGCTCTCACTTTAAATGTTCCATTTTTATTCCCTCGCAACTGCTCACCTGAAAGTTTCCTCCTGCAGCTGCTCGAGTTGCGTCTGCAGCTGGAGGTGCCTGCGTCCAGCCGGGCTGTTTATGTCCTCTATGGAGTCGGACTGGTTGAGTCTCTCCATCAGGACCTGGTTCTCTGCCAGCAAACTGCTCTTCTCCTCTTGCAGGGCCGCCACCTGGGGGAGGAACAGGAGGAGGGCAAAGAAATAAAGATGGGCGATAAATGCACTTGGGACATTTTCATTCATTAGCAGCTTCAAAAACAAAATCACTGCATCATCAGCTTCAGGAAGACAGCGAGGACACAGCACGCACAGAGGGCTGCATAGGTTTGATGTTGTCTTCTCCACAGTCATAAGACAGGGAATCAAACTCCACGCAAAGCAAAGCAGCAGCTGCTTGTTTTCACCCTTTCTAATCCCCGATTGTGAATATTTAATCAATAGGACTCTTTCTGAACCGTTGGGGCTGTAAAATATATGAATTTTAAAGCGTTCCTCCTCGATGCAGTCGCCCGTCTATGTACTCAGCCTGGTTCAAGAGAGACGCAAAATAAACATGTAAGTGAGGAAGAGAAGAGGGTCTTATTTGATGTCATCTGACGCACACTTTGGCGAGATTTTAAGATTTCACTTAAGTTTGCATCTCTGTATCTACTTAAGTTCAATGTTTAAGGGAAAACTCACTTGGAGAAACAAAGCTTTTTCCTTTTTTTGTGTCACACCCCGAGGTGTAAAATGTGAACCACTTAAATGTCAGTAACACTGTTGTGTGAAATATTTTATTTGGGGAAGTCGCACGACTGTGAAAATTGAAAGCATCTCATGTCGCACCAACGATGTGACGGCACATGTCATGCTGCAGCTGAGAGCCGAGCTTATTTTTTGTCACATACTCAACACTTCTGCCGTGTACTGACGTACAGCAAGGTAAAAAAAAAAAACAGGAGGTTACCACGGACAGGGTGACACCTGACACGCCAAGACAAAACTGAATTTTGTGGCTGGCGTGACCATGTGTATACATGTGCAAACACACACACACTTGTGCATAAACGTGTACACACACATGCACACAGAATTGGGGGAAGGGGAAATCTCGGTTCCAAAAGAGACGCTGGTGCAAGCAGACTGAAAACGAACCATCCAGGACTATTGAGACACACCACACACCATGGATGGAGCGGAGAGACGGAAAGAAGAAAGTTTTTGCATTTACCCTCTCTTCTAGCTCATTAAACTCTAACCTCAGTCTATCACGCTCCTCTTGGACATGGAGGGCCTTCAAAGCAAGGCATACAGTATTGAAATAATCAGGAAATAGGAAGAAACACTGGTTGAACACAACATGAGAGTAGGTCACGCTTTTAAATTGCGGCGCCGTGTTTCTGATGCGGCCACGACCTGGGCAGAAAATGAATTGAAAGTAATCAAAATCGAAGATAACCCAAATACTTTCTCTCCAACAAGTATTAAGTGTATCAGTAGTGCATGAAGCGGCTGATCGGTAGATTTCATGCTATTTAAACATTGTGCAAATATGCAAAAATTTGAGCTGCTTTTAAAGTGTCACCAAAACACGTAAGTGTGACAATAACGTCATAAAATAAGTTGAAATATTGCAAAAAGAAAAAAAAAAGCCAAAGAAATGGTTGAACGTGTTCAAAGAGTTTAAAGATGGGGGGCATCCAACCAACCTGCATGTCAAGCTCACGGCACCTCTGGGCGATCTCCTCCTTGGTAGACATCGCATCATTCAGCTCCTCGACGGTTTTTTTCAACTGAGAAAAAAAGAACGAATACTCGTTTTCAAATGATTGAATTGTCATTTTGGAGGAAAAAAAAATATATATATTTATCTGGGAATGTTAAATAAACATTACACAGGGAAAGGAGGCTGAAACACGGGTGGAGGGATACATCAGCTGTCAGGTTCAATAACGACTTCATACCTGTCTGTCTAGATCCACATATGACTCATTCCCACCCGTCACTGGGGTCTCTTTGCTCATCAGCTACAGAAAACGCACAAAAAGAGGTGAATTGTCGTTTTTTGGTCATTTCTGCTCTTCTACGGGATTAGAAAGTGATCCTGCAGATATGTCACAGAAAATCCCAAACACAACTCTTTTTTTTTATGTTAGAAAGAATATATGACTATTTGATTTAGGCCTGGATAACTTGTGCGGTCTACCTCTTGAATAGCCGTCATGACAACATGCTGCACCGACTCCTCCATCATCATTATGGTCTGGATGTATTCTAGAAAACAGAGGATAGAAGAAAATTCTAGTTGAATCAGCTGTTAACACAAAGTAGTATCAACAAATATTGTTGTGCATTTCCATATCTCCCTCACACACACAAAACAGAATATGGAACACGCACCTTGTTTCTGTTCACAGTTGACAGCACAGCCCAGTAATAGTTGGAGCATCCTTCCAAGTTCTGATGCGTCAGAGTGTTCTCCAATAAGATTCACGTCCGGTAGTGTGAAGTCATTGATGTGCTGGCCTAGCACCTGAACAGAAGCAAACATGCAATATTTATTGGAAATATTCAAATGATATACCATTGGCTGAAGATATGAATGGCACTCACCACCTCTCACAAACATTAATATAGCAAAGTGTTCTTACCTCCTGGTTATAGTCCAGCATGCCTTTCAGAATTTTTTTTAGATTGCTGACCTGAAACAAAGACAGTTTACGTAGGTCAACATTTATGCAGAATATTTGAAATATAAATATGAATGATGGCAAATAGCAAAAAAAAAGGGACAAAAAAGAAACCAAATCTAAAGCATGCACCTATTCTGTTAAAAACAAAATAATATTTTATTCTTACCTTGAGCCTCCAGTTGTCTCCGACATCTGGCTTGATTCTACTAATCCAAGCATCACTGAAATAAACTATATCTCTGGGGGGGAAAAACATTTTGATAAGTTTAGATAATGGACCTGCAGAGATAAATTCTGAGTCCTATTGAATGAATAGAAACTGAAATGTTTTGCTACAACTGAAAAGTGCACATTTTCAAATAGACAATTATCGAAGATGAAAACTTACATTTTCTGTAGAGCTTGGGCCATGGCGATGCCACTCATCATGTCTTCGACGGTCTTGCACGGAGCCTCCACTCCGAATGTCTGGATCTAAACAACAAACACACACTTTACACACTTTACACACTTAACTCTGTGAAGGATGTAACCATGTACGCACACACACTGGAAGGTGACCTGTGATCAAACTTCATCAGAATTCACACAGAGAAGTAATGTGGAGACACACACACACAAACAGCCTCAGACACCAAAGTTGTGTAGTTGTTGTTATTGTGACTGCAGAATAGCGCACGCTTTGCAGTGATGGAGGGAAAAGAAAGCATAACGCACATTTTATTACTGAGAGGAGGAAAGCAAATCCACCTTTTCTTTCTATTCAACGACCACACTTAAGGTGTCTTGGTTCCCTTTAATACCTTCCTCTCGGCTATAAGTCTATTCTTCAGTCCCCGTGCCAGAGGAGGAGTGGAACCCGAGGAATGTTGGACTTCTGACAGGGAGAAAATGACAAGATTGAAACTCCGCCTGCACGTCACCCTGTCCTTCTCGCTTCTCATTACACGGCTCAAATAACACACAGCTCCATGAAGAGCAGCCAGCCACAAGTCTGGGGTGGGTTAAGAACATGCCATTTTGCTCATTGCCATCTAAATACACAGCAATGGAAATAGTGCCTGATGAAAGGTTGACACCGGCATCTGAAAATAAAACATGATGCAACGTCTCCAACTACTGACTTGGTTTTGGAGTATTTATTTTTAATCACTGGATTTGAATAATTAAAATAGAAATAATTTAAAGATTTCGCAATACTTTTAATGCCCCTCTAAACCATGTGTTAAATTCTTATTTCATATTTTTTTTATTTTCCTTCTGATCTCGAGTAAAATCTGATCTGACTGACTTAAGTTTCCTCCAATGCCGTTTTATGATTTTAAATGAAACCAGACGGCACCTTAGCGAATCTGACCCCTTATAAAAAAATGTTGCTATTATTAGTCTAATTTCCAATTTCAAAGTAAAACGTCACATCATAAAGCTAGTGGTTAAAACAAATCCACAACAAACCCCAGATTACATAACATTAATTACCAGTGATAAACTAAAACCCTAAACACATCACACAGGGAGCGTTCTGTGTTTTAATATGTATCAGGGTGGATTAAGAAGAGGGGGATTTAAATATTGGGTTTAAAAAAAATAGAAAGCATTGAATTATATGCATTCAGTGTTATGTCATTCACTGGGTGGACCTGTGTTAGAAAACAAGACAAACAGCATGGTCAAAACACACTCATTTCCTTTAGCAGGAAATACGTAGAGGGAAAGAAAGCAAAAGGCAGAGTCGGCCCACAACAAGACACGTATATACTACGTTCAGGCAACAGCTGTCATCTAAAGAGCTATGCAGCAATTGTGAGAATGTAAATGTAATGTTTCTCATGCTTGATGTCAGGTTGGAAGCTTGAACAATTCCTATTTTTTGAGTTACGGCCCTCTTCGGTCTCTACATTACGGTTATTCTGGGCTCTGTGGCTCTATTTACTGTCCACGCACAACTTTTGTTCCCGAGCATCAACACAATGTCATGGCCACATGAGTTCCACACGCTTGACCGAGTGTCACATCAACAAAAAACTGTAGCTCACATACCAGGGAAATACAAAGCCTGTAAATGGGACATATGCCCATGTGATGTCTCTTTTAAAGCGCAGGGGGACACCGCAGGTGAGCGGCTTTATGTCGTACCAGCCACATAGTGGAAAAACAAACGCTTTGTCATCTCTTGAAATGACAAGTTCTGTTTTTTCTTCATTATTACATGAAACGCTCTCTCCTTCAAACACAGAACTGAGAGAAATGTGTGTGTAAAGGATTAACCGCCCTTGGCAAAACTCATCTGTAGTTTCCACTGAAGCTGAGCTCATTCCCATGATAGGCCTACAGTTTTCCACAGGCGGGCTAAAATCTGTATAACACCTGTCCCCTCGTTACAGTCATCATTTGTATGCGTGTGTGTGTGTGTGTGGGGGGGGGGTTCTCTGGATGGGCTATCATTTAATCAACACACGCTTATAGTAGAAAATCATTCAGTTACTTTTTTTAATATGCCTTAGGTCTGTGTAATTAGAGCAGCCCCAGACTGAGAATATCACAATCTTAATTTCCAGGATTAATCGGACTTTACAACCATCAGACTAACCACCTACAGTTGCCACGACCACACATCGAAAATTAAGTGGTAACCTCCAACTGCACAATTATAACCTACGTGTGTGTGCGCGCCGCAAATTAATTGGAGATCAATTCATCTGAAAACAAAGCATCATGTGACCTGGGGGGATTTTGAGGATCTACTTTAATTTGAGATTGGCTTAAGTCCCATTGTCTTTCCAGTCTGCGTTGATCAAATCATCCAGTGAAATAGTGCTTAAGAGGGCTGGTAAAAGATTGCTTCATCAAAAGCTGCATTTTGCATGATGACCTCTCACAACGTGACAACTGCTACAGCACACAGAGGCATTCAAATATATACTTTAATTTCTTCAAAATGATCTTCTAAAAATCAGTGTTCCAACACAATTCAGAATAAAATATATATATATATACTCAATATACACTTGTCAACTTCGCACAACTTTTATGGCACCTGGTATCTGATCAGAAACAAATGTTACCAGTATATATTGAATTGAATCACTATGTTGAATGAATAAGCCATAGTCCGACATGATTATTTTTGAAATGCTGCTGCAATCTATAATAAGCTTCACTACTAACAAAGTGTCACTACACAAATCCTTCATTACATAGGAATCCTATTATCCAGTAAAAACACACAATTACCTCTGCAGATTCCATCACATGCCACTTCAGCCAACTCAGACCCAATTCTGTATAAAATCTGTGACTATATATGTACGAATCATCGTCATATGCACAATGACCTAATGTCTGTGCTGTGGGTCAAAAGAACTGCTCATCACTAATGCACAACCATACGTGTTATTAGCATGGCTCGCGCTACCAAGCTGCAAATCAACGATGTAAACAAGCCTTTTTGGCCTTTCCGATCCGTGGGAGGATAATGAGACACTGGAAAACAACGACAGGAATTCAGCCTCACACGAACAGGCAAGATAACGTTAGGATCTCCACTCAGAGGAGAAAAAAATAACACATATACAGGCTGACCCCTTTATTAGGATCTAAAGTTCAGTTAGCTCAGGGTCAGATGGAACTGAGATAGCTAGAAGCCGACAATAGCCCCGATCGGATGCTTTTTGCTGGCGGCTAGCAAACAACACATCAGCGGCTCCAGCCGAACAGCTGGCCCGCATACGTAACCCACGTCAAGTCAGTCTGCCCCATTAGCCTAGCCAGCTAGCATTAGCCCTCTGCGCTAGCTAGCATCGCCGGGCGCCACAAATCTCCCCGTCAGGGGCTTAAATAAACCCCTCGACAAAACGTCGCATTCAATCACCCACCCATGTCAGCAGGCTCTCACAGAGCTCCATTCGGTCCAGCGACTCCGATGTACTCATGGTGGGCTAACGCACAGTGACTTTGTCCGGCGAAGTGAGCCTGAAGTTAGCGGCTGGGCTTCGTACACTCCCGAGCTCCCCGGCGCTATCACCGCAGCAGCTCCGCGGCTCAGGGAGGAGGGCCGGCGGTGGGGGGGGGCGGAGTCTGCTCGCACCAGGGGGGTCATTTCAAAAATAATATTAATAATAATTTCAATTATAATGAAATAAAAAGTACAGTTGAAAAATAATGGACACTTTATGATTGGACAGTTAGGCTGATGAGGGTTTTTTTTCGATTTGATAATTTCAGGACTATTATGCTTGGTGCAAATCTCATTTCTAATGCATAATCTTTTTTTAAATAAAAGCTAACAAATCCAAAGTAATTTAGGACAGATATGTCTGGAGCATCGCCAGGGCGGATATACACCACTAAACTACAAAAATGGCAACTCTCGTGAAAAGGACCTATTCCATCCATAGAAAAAATCCCAGGATTTGTTTCATGTACACCTCATCACTTCATCCTGAGAACAGCAGAGAGAAAAGCTGAGTTTCATGCAAATAAAAGCTCTGATGCAGCATTGAGTCATCCACCTCCTACTGCATTGTCCCCACCATGGTAAAAGTCATCAAACCTGATCTCAGAAACACACACACACACACAGGACACTTTCCTAGCTTTGAGTTTACCCTGGAGAAAAAGCATAGGGGATGCTAATCAGGAGTGACAGCAGACAGGTGTGATGACGTGGCTCGGCCGGTGCCACACCTTCACGTCACATTCCAAGAGGTGAGTCTTCCACCCCGATCTGGAGCTGTCAAACCAGCGGAATAATCCACCATGTCCACCTCTAGATATACTATTCATAAACAGCAGGCCCCCAATGCTGGCTCAGCAAATACGGCCCCAAGAAAGCAAATGGCCTGGATACAGTTTCAGCTAACCCCGCCCCCCCATGGATTCACAGGGCTGAAAATAAAGTGTCAATGACAAGCTTAACTGGATCAAATAAGGAAAAATAAAAGAATAATAAATAAATGTCACAAATGAACAAATTGAAGATGCCTCCTTGTGTATTTGTTTGAATATACCCACTGCAAATACTGCCTCACAGATGTATGCCTCAGTCAACCACTGAAGTTGGATTTTACGTTGTCTATACGTTCTTAAGATTTTTAAATGATTGAATCAATATACTAAGTTTTATTTATTTTTCCGGCAAAATAGAAGTGGTGAATAAAACTTAAGAGGATTCAATACGTTTTACACAGGCAGGAAAAGCTATATATTTTTAATTGATGTCATTATGAATATGCATAGTCACCGTTTTTTCTTCCATTAGTGCATCTTCAGTGAAATTGACCAAACAAGCTGTATAGCAACACAGAGATCGTATCATCAACTTCAAATGCATAAAATGAAACAAAACATTCCAAACCACATCATACCACAATACCTACTCCATGATGGCGGTGATATGCACATTACAAAAAAAATATGTACAGCTTATGGAAATGCTGTCAAAGGATTGGCTGGTCGTCATGCTAGATTTTCCACTTAGGGCTGTACTTGATTTACAGCAGTTTTTGATTTGTACAGTTTCACATTCATCAACAACCCTCCATAATAAGTATGTGTGTCGGGTTTGACCTCATTCACCCTGTGAATTCCTTATTTTCGGGAATTCTACATGAAGTAAACATTTGGAGCTCAGTTCTTCCAGTGATGGAGTAACATCACTGGCTTTAGAGGGAACCCGCATTATTGATGAACTGTCCTTTGGACATCTTATTCATTCTTCACTCGTCCGCCTCAGATGCCGAGTCCTCCTCTATCCAAGCCATACATTGGGTGAGTTAAGGCCTCTTTTCACCTAGATGTTCAGTCTCTGTGTGACCACCTCTCTGTACATGATAGAGATGTACACAAAGAGGAGCAGGATCACAAAGAAATCATCCATGAATCCCAGCAGACCGAAAAGCGCCTCGGGGATGATGTCGAGCGGGGACGCCAGGTAGGTGATGGCACCGACTAAGCAGAGAAGAATACGAATCCTGAACATCCAAAAGAGGCCGCCCATAGAGAACATCTCCCTAAAAGCATGACGAAGCAGGGTGGGAACATCACGCAGCCTGTCTATAAACTGCCGAGACAGAGGAGAGGCGATACGAAAAATGTCACAAATATGAACAAGTAATTAATTATGAATATTGTGTTAAGTAGGCCAAGCTAACCTGTAACTACCGCAGCCTAAATAGGTATGCGGCTGTAGTATACTCACAGATCGTGGCTGGCCTGAGAACCTGCGGTTGTAATCGTTGATGTCTCGTAATATAAGCTGAGGTTCTGCCTCACGATCCTGGACCATCTCAGGAGAGGCGTTCTCTTGAAATAGTGGGAAGAGCAATGTTACCTGGGGAAAAAGGGAAAAGAAAACACTCAATATATTATATATTCTTATTAAAGGACACATGCAAAGTTCTTTTTGAACTGTGATTTTGACAAAAACAGAACTTTTCCACAGCCAAGGTTTCCTGCATGCCTCACCATTTGTCTGCAGATGGGGCAGTGAATAGCACCCAGCCAGGTGCCATACCTCCAGTATGCTATAATGCAGGAACCTATGCATGAAAAAGACATCACAATACATATACAATAACTTATAACTCCCTATCTCAATCAAGATTTGATTCATTTGTATTTGTGCTTGCTTATTCTGTATTCATTTCCATTCTTAACGTTTCATTTAGAGGATTTTTAGGACCTGCACAATATACTTACCACAGAAAAGGTGTCCACAGTTGGTTTCCACAGGCAGAACAGCCTGCTGTAAACACACTGGACATGACATGTCTGTGTAATACTGCTGCCGGGCCTCTGCCTGAGGATTTTCATCCTGAGAGAAAGAGAATGAATGAAAATGAAAATTAAATAAAAAAAACACAACAGATTAAGAAAGTCTAATCTAAATGCCATGGACAAAAAATAGTAACAAACCCTGCAAAAATAATAAAGGGTTTCTTTGAATACTTGTTAATTAATACCAACCACATGGATTATGAACCGGTTAAGGTTTTATTTGCCTGGTTACCTGCTCTGTCTGGAGTTGCTGTCGGACAGCTCTAACGTGCTCCTGATTCTCAGGATGAATGTTTTGCTGCTCTTCTCTAAAAAGGAGAAAGGCAATTAATTTAACTTAGATGGTGGACATTTGCATAACTTCAAAGTGTAATAATTAATCAAGCAAAAGCTTTGAAGAGCTGATGAGGAATATTAGACCAAGTTTTAATAAGAAAGTGCCAATTTTAATGTGCCAACTTGGTTGCCAACGTGTTCTATAAATACACACGACAGCAACAGCCAATGAAAATGCAGACTTTGCTTATTACCTGCAGAGCAGAGTGAGGAGGCCCACGAGGAAGGCGATGCTGAGCACCACTACAAATAGGACCTGGTTACTGACTCCCTCAATGAGCGTGTCTTCATCTTGAATGAGGTAGTCCACGTCCCCACATTGGCCGTCCTCCATCACCCACACTCATAATCTACAACACTAGAGAACAAAGTCAAAATAGAAAAAAAAAATCTGATATTGCATCCTTATTGCTGATTTACTAAACATGCTAGATGTAAGCAATGCAATGCATCCTGAAGGAGCTGCACATTTAAAGGTAAACAAAACACGTATTACAAATTATTTTTGTGAAATTTACAATTTATCATCTAATATAAAAATTATGTTAACACAGTTTCCTGAGATCTGTTTATACTCTAGTGTTATCACACTGTCACGAGTTTACACTGCAATTTCTGAGCCGATTGCTAAATGAGATTAGCGTTAGCGTTGTCTAGTGACACGTAGCCTTAGACAGCTACTTGCATGCTGGTGGTCTGTAGCTCACTTTATTTAACACAAGACACAACCGTTGTGTCAATTTAACGTAAACAACCGGGCCAATATGATCCGTACATCATAAACGTAGCTCTCATTCATGGTTAGCTAAGAACGTGTTAGCTCCAGCTGCTGCAGCCAAAGAGCCAGATTATAATATAAGAGGTTCTTGAATAGCCCCACAGTGACTGATAAATGTGTAGAAAAAACAATTCCCGTATACAAAATTGAAATAAAAAACACCATGTAGGACACATGTGCATATTCGAGCTAATTAAGTCCATGTAACCCCAGCATCGCAATGTACGTACACAGTGAGAGATAACACAACAAACGATCTCACCTTATTAGAAGACACCTTTTTTTAGAGGATAAATAACTAAATGTCACGTTGTGAGTAAATAATAACAACAGCTGTGACGTTAGTGGCTTTTGTTTTCAGTTTCAATTCTGTTTCCGGATTCTTCTTCCGCCTCTTCTTCTTCTCCGATTGTCAAAAGTCGCATTTCAACGTGCACTTCCGCACCCCAGGGCTCGATGGTGGCGCACACTGATGCAAATACATTTTCAATAAAATAAATACATTAATATAATATAATTAATATTTACTGGACTTGTACTGTCCCTCCTACACAGTGTCCTTAGTCAAGAAGTAGAATTCATTATTTTATTCGATTTTTATTAAATAATTTTCTTAAGAAGCCTCGGTCTGTAATCTCCAAAATAACAAACAAGGAAATATGTTCAATATGATCAGGTTATAAGATCAGTAATAATAATAAATAAAACATTCATTTATCATTTGTTGCGATCTTCTTTTTTCAATTCTCCGTTGTGTGTTCCCCACTGCGGTCTATAGGTGACAGTAGTGTTGCTTCATATGATTGACTACCGGAAAAGAAGAAGGAGTAATGCGGCATCCGTAGTGATGAACCAGCTAGCTGCTACGAAGCTAGAAAGTGGACTTAATTTCATGATATTACGTTTCTGCTAAGGCACAATATGCCCCGTTACGCCCAGCTGGTGATGGGTCCTGCGGGCAGTGGGAAGGTATGGCGTCGTTCCATCACTTATCGCCCCGGAAGTGCCTTTGTTTTGAAGCTAAGCGGCTAAAGCGCTAATGCTAAGGCATGAGGTTGTACTGTATCTTGTTTCAGCAACGCAGAAGTGACATGTGCCCGTTAATTTATAGTTATTAGCGTCAATATCCGTGTGTTTCTATTATTGTTTCAGAGTACCTACTGCTCCACCATGGTGCAACACTCTGAGTCTATAAACCGCTCAGTTCACGTGGTCAATCTGGACCCAGCTGCTGAGCACTTTGACTACCCTGTAATGGCAGGTGAGAACAGCATGCGTTTTCTTCTCCAAATCATATTTACAAAGAGTTTACCACGGATAACCTAGCACAGAATACTTAAGTGAATGAGTATACATTGAAATATGTGTAATTTCATGCTTTTATCAAATGTATATGTTGTTAGGTCACATAAAAAAAAAGTTTAGCATTGAAATGTGCTTTGCTATTATTTAGACGGGTATATGATTAATTTACATACAGTATCACTAACACTGTTACAATTAAATCCACACAAAATACTATGGAACAATACAATATATGGTTTATGTTATTTTCTACATGAGCCACTTGACCAACCGTTATCGTCTCCGTCTTCAGACATCCGTGAGCTCATCCAGGTGGATGATGTGATGGAGGATGATTCTCTTAGATTTGGTCCTAATGGAGGCCTGGTCTTCTGCATGGAGTACATGGTCAACAACTTTGACTGGCTGGAGCAAAGCCTGGGTCATGTGGAAGACGACTACATATTGTTTGACTGCCCAGGTATACTGGCCCGATGGTTTGTTCACAGAGTGATTTGATGGATGCTGAGATGTGAGGGCATCTGCTCTGTTAACACAAGTTGTGGTGCAATTTTTACAAGTGGCTTGTGTTGTTGTAGGGCAGATCGAACTTTACACGCACCTTCCCGTAATGAGGCAGCTCGTGGAACAGCTCCAGCAGTGGGAGTTTAGGGTGTGTGGATTATTTCTAGTTGACTCCCAGTTCATGGTGGAGTCTTTTAAGGTAAACTCCAGCTCCAATATCTTCATCTGTTTTGTTGAGTCCTCCTTTTTGTTAGTTTGTCTTTAAACAGTGCACACCTTCCCTTTTCTCTAACTACAGTTCATCTCAGGAGTCATGGCTGCCCTGAGTGCCATGGTGTCATTAGAAATTCCCCAAGTAAATATAATGACTAAAATGGACCTGCTCAGTCCCAAAGCCAAGAAGGAAATTGAAAAGTAAGTTTATATGAATAAAGAGTACAACAATGTAATGTGTGAGCTTTCATAGAATCTGTGTTAGTGATTTCCCCTTAACTTGTATTACCGTTGTGTTTGTCACAGTTTGCCGTTTCCTTCCCCAGATATCTGGACCCAGATATGTACTCAATGATGGAAGATAACTCGGACAACATCAGAAGCAAAAAGTTCAAGAAGCTGACTGAGGCCATCTGTGGTCTGGTGAGTCAGGCCCTTAACGTGATACTGCATTTACTTTTAATCAAAGTTTCTTTTTTTTTTAACTTAAACTGTATGCCTGTTTGTTCAGATTGATGACTACAGCATGGTGAGATTCCTGCCTTTTGACCGCACAGACGAGGAAGGTATTAACATTGTGCTGCAGCACATTGACTTCTCCATACAGTATGGCGAGGACCTGGAGTTCAAGGAGCCAAAGGTGAAGAAACAACAAAACGCACAATCCAGCTTTATTGTAAAGTTTATGAGTCAATATTGTGTGAATGAACTTTGTTTTTCTCTTATCTTTTTCGTTTGTACAGGATGTTGAGGAAGATCCGGGTAATCTGAACTATGATGAGATTTTTCAAGACAAATCGAACAGTTGAAGAATGACCTCTGAAACCCTCCAAGAAAAGGGTGGTTTATCATGGAAAGACACAAATAAAGTGACATGTGTGGAGAAGAGAAATGAAGATTAACAATTGAATTGTGTCACACAAAGGTTTGTGTTTATTTGAGCCACTTTGGTGACTCACAAATTATATTGTTTTAGGATTATGTATAAAGTGGGTTAAGATTTGCATTGAGAAAGTTTTATATTTTTAAATAAAATATTCCACAAAAGTACTAAGGTTTTGAGTCATTTTTGTGTTTTGAATTGGCGCCCCCCCCCCCCCCCCACGTGATCGCCGCGTCACATGATACGTCAGTACTTCCTGTTCGGCTGCTGGGTTGGACAAGGCGGAAGTAGCGTCTGCGGTGGTTTCCTCTGTCACCGAGAAGTTAGATTAGACTATTTACCTCTCAAAATGCCGGTGAGTGAAAGCTTAAATGATCATTTACAATAACACGCATATATTGTTTTTTTTCTAGACAAACAATAACCCGCACATACATCTAACTGTGTGACAAGGCCTCGGCTATGCTAGCCGTCATGTCGGGTCTTCTTAGCATAGCCACGTTAGCATTTTCTCTCAAATTAACTATGCAGGAAATGTCAGTAATAATACATTCCACTTGATAGCTCAACGGTGGAAGCATTTTATACTATACTGTGTTGTTTGCTTTTTGTTAGCAACGGAGGTGTTGCTAGCAGAGATGCTACCGATGCCAACTGGCCGTGTTGCTGCGAGTGAGTTAAACGCGATAGGAAACGTGTGTTTTTGTGTTTTTTTTAAGGCGTATCACTCAAACCTGATGGGCCCAGACACCAGGATGGTGGGGAACATGGCTCTGCTCCCCCTCAAGACCCAGTTCAAGGGTCCGGCCAGAGGAGACGGTGAGGCTGCGGTGTTTTTACACAGCCCCCGAGTGGAGCTAAAATCGGTTTACCACAGAAAACACCATCTTTATGTTCAAGTATTTATGTTTACATCGAGTTTAGTGCAAGTATAAACTCTTTGTAATGATACGCCCCTCATTTCCTGGTATACGTCTGCTTCACTTCCTTATATGGCCTGAAAAGTGCCTTCTCAAGCCTTACTTCATTAATTTCCAGAAAAAAAGATTGTTCTCAGATATTGTTGAAAGTTGGAGTATTGCATATGTCATCTGTACACTATATATAAAATCTGTTTCCAAACAGTAGTTCAAAATCATACAGTGGGAACTTGGACTGATGTATTTGTAAGCGTAGCAAAAAAAAAAAAAAAAAAAGCACCAGAATGTTTTGAATGCTTGAATTCATCATATGTATTGTATTGAGATATATATATATATATTGTTTTTCCATTTCAGGCATAGATTCAGACATCATTGATGAGGCGATCTACTATTTCAAAGCCAATGTTTTCTTTAAGAACTACGAAATCAAGGTACGATATTTATTACCACTTCAATAGGCAGCTTGCATTTCTTCCACATCTAACGCAACTTAAGTGTATTTTGTACTTGTGTGTATTTTCTTTTCCTCTTTCTAATGAAGTGGCTGTGGACTTCATTCTTTCACATGCCCCAGCTTGCCCCAGATTCTCTCTATCCCCCTCCGCACTGCATAGTCACTAAAGAGGGAAAAACTATGCAACCTCTCACTGTAAAGACCTGACTGGAGATATACTAATCAAAATATCAAATGCGTGAATGTGCTTTTTGCAGAATGAGGCAGACAGGACACTGATCTACGTCACTCTCTACATTTCTGAATGCCTGAAAAGACTACAGAAGGTAAGATTTTTTATTGTGTGGAGGTTTTCACTTCATACCAGCTTTATGTACATCTTACTGCAATTTAAAAAAAAATCACCCTCTGCATTTGCTCGTTACAGTGCAGCTCCAGGGGTCAAGGTGAGAAGGAGATGTACACGCTGGGCATCACCAATTTCCCCATTCCTGGAGAACCTGGATTCCCTCTCAATGCCATGTATGCAAAACCTGGCAACAAGCAGGAGGAAGGTAAGAACCAGCCCGGCAGATGAGTTCAAACAGCATTGGGCTTATTGTGGCGGTTTAGATGATGATGTAAGCGGATCTCCTTTAAGCATTAATAAACAACCTTTCCCTTAAGGTGCGACACTTTAATACTTTACATAGGTAATAGTTGTTGTTTTACAATACGGTTTCTAAATCCCATTTAGAATCCATGAGGGCGTACCTCCAGCAGATCCGCCAGGAGACCGGCTTAAGACTTTGCGATCGTGTGTTTGACCCCCAGACAGACAAACCCAGCAAGGTGAGTTCAGCATCTCCCACACATATTTAAACATAGCACATGCACCAGGTAACTAAGTCAGAAAATGGAAATATATTTAATGCTAAATGAATAATATAAATAGCAAATCAATGTTATTTGGTAAAGGGTCCAGCAATATATCATCACTATAAATCTGTGTATCCTCAGCTATGTGTGTGTGTGTGTGTGCGCAGCTGCCTCCGAGACTTTTCTTAAACAGAGTTTTGTGTTTTCCAGTGGTGGGTGTGCTTTGTCAAGAAGCAGTTCATGAACAAAAGCCTGTCGGCCCCTGGACAGTGAGCTCAACTCAGGACCGTCTGTTTGTGTTGTACTCTTGCAACATGGGTGGGGTTTTTGTTGGGTTGGGGGGGGGGGCTGGAAGGGGTCTGCTGTTGTGTTCCTAAAAAAGGTTTTATATTCTTAAGAGTTCAAGGATGTTGTCTGGATGTTGATCATATTGGGCTGGTGCTTAACTCAATAAAGCAATCACAGAGGTTGGGACAGTAGTGAGGTACAGCAGTTTTGTTATTGCACTCGAAAAGCACATATCACAATTCAATTTCATTTAACTGCAGCCTTTGCATTGACTCAACTCAAAAATAAAGAGTAATTTGCCTATTTAAGTCTTTTAAAAATACCAGATCAGTCAACAATATCCACATTTGAGATTTATTACACACTATAATCCTCACTAGCCATAAAACAGTTTGTACTACTCTTCAGCCCCGATGAGTGATTCAATCAGGAGGTAATTCTTTTTTTGGGTTGTATCTGAAATGCCACTGAACAATGAGAACACTGCCTCTCCCACAGGAACGACAGATTCATCTTCACTGTCTTCATGCTCAATGGCAGCAGTCTATATTTACAAAGGTAAAAATGTAGCATTTTCAGTACAAAAAAATATTTACTGATGTGTTCTCTTTGGTTTGTCCATGATAGTATTTGTCTGGCTTCAGAGGCGGTCCTCGTTGAGAGTAGAGTTTCCTTCCTTGGCAGTCAGACGTTAAGGCAGCGATGGATTATAAGTTTTCCTCTCAGGTAGGAACTCCATAATGGGATGTTGACTATAGAACTGGATGGCTCAGTGTGGCAGGTTGAAAAATAAAAAGCCTCAAAAACAGACAATAACACCTTGAAATAGTCTCAGTCTAAATAAATACAAACATACAAAGTAAAGTTTAAAGAGAAAAAAAAACTTGTACATTTATCCGAGGAGATATATCTATTCTCAGAAGAAAAAAAATCTAACCCAAAGAAACCCAGGGCCTGAAAAAAATCATCTTTTTGTGAGTGAAATACTGATGCTTGAACTTAAAGTCCATCTGAGGAGGGAGAACGGAAAAGTAAAACTGCCATTCCACACGTGTATAAATAAACCCTCTAATGGCACAAAAAGAAAACCGTCCAAAAAAAAAAGAAGGTTGAGATTGGCTGATGACACTTGCGCATTTACGGGGTTCTAACATTTTTTCCTGCATTATTGGTGTCTGTAAAATTGTGGGCCCACGATCATCGAGCGGAGTGCAGTGGAACCTGTTGTCAAATCCCCTGAACCGTTCCAACCTGCAACAGAAATGTAAATCTGAGTTTAGTTCTTTATTTATTATGTATTTATTATTTCTATGTCATTTCTTCACACGTCAAAAAAAAAAAAAACGCATCTCGGTGTTCAAGATAAAATCCTGAGCCGGTGGTTGTTCTTACTCTGCTGATGACTGGAGTGTGGCTTTAGTCGAAAGCCATTTCTTGACTCCTCCTCACACACCTGGCCACCTTCTTTTTAAAAACTCCCCTGGGATCGTCCCGCCACTCTTTCTGCAGGATGCAACAGACACACACACACTCAGACATTTGATTTGTGCAGCTCCTCCCTTATTCTTGTTTGGCCATACACTGCGCATGATGTTCTGAACACAGCTGACCGAGGGATATTTCCTTGTCTATAAACGTGAGTTTTGATCTTTTTTTTTTATACAACCCAGCCAGCCTCTCAGAATAAAAAGATAAGCTCTTTGAACTCAACCAAAACTTAACTCGGCCTTGACTGGTGGTGGTTACCCACGTCATTCAGCCTCTATTGTGATTTATACTGGAAAAGCTAGACTAAACTGAATGGTGACTTTTAACAGTCATTTGATGTTTGTGTACATATAAACATATACATATATATATATATATATATACATATATATATATATATATATACATATATATATACATATGTTATGTAAACATATATTTTAGATTGGAAAACTGTTTCCCGTGTCCAAATTTAAGTGTCTATACATGGAGATAAAAACAAAAGATACTTACAGCTGCATCCACATTGGCAGGAGAGTCTCCGTTGGGGTCGGCTAACATGGATATAACACTGATCATTATGGTCTCCACCGTGTGGATGGGAAGCCAGCGTTCCTCCGGCTTCTCGTAGCCGTACTTGTCCTCCCCAGGTTCATGAAGGATGGAGATGCAAACGTCACCGTTCTTTGACACTGGGAGGAAAACCAAATATGGCCAAAGATTACGGATATATTTGCACATTGTCAAACTTATATTAAACCTATTACACTAGATGAACATGATAATGTTGCAATCCCCATACAGGAATCTGGCCTCTTCCCTAAGAAGAAGTTAAACATGCTGGATTACATTTTATTTACTCAATTTGGCAGTGTTGTTAGGAGGAGTCATCGCTAAAGCCATTATCAATATTATGATCCTGAAAATAGCCTGAACTTATAAGGTTTAAACTGTTATTTAGAAAAATACAAATTTTAGCCAATAAGTCATTTTAAAAACAAAATATGTGTATGGAAGCTCCCTGTTAAATTGCACCGCATGTCTACACTGAATCCCAAGGCATTTTTCTGCCTTTTTACTTGTTGCAGAAAATAATTTTTCTCTTTGCCATCTCTTTCATGGACACACATTGATTGAAGAGCTACCGTGGCCTGGGTGTGACGTGTGCTCACCGTTTGGATGCCAAATCTCTGTGACGAACTTCATCTTGGGAGGCCTCAGAGGATAGTCCCGGGGAAAGGTCAACGTGGCCTTGAAGAACCCTCCTTCGCTGTAAGTAACACAGGCAGACACTGGTGTTAATGGTGTGGTGCACTAGGTTCAGTGCAGTTCTTCAGTGTAAAGGTTTTCTCACAATATGGTGTCTTGGGGTCCGATGACCACCACCGCCCATTGATAGATGTCATCATCATCCACCAGACCTGCAGAAAAGCCTTCCACCGGGTTCTTGTTGAGCTCTGGAATATAAAATGCAGAATATTCTGACGTGTTAACAAAGATTAAAGTTGAGGAAAATCGGCTCTTAATTTAAGGCCTGTATAACCTTTTCAATACCCGGTGTTTGTTTATTCTAATATTGCATAGAAACATCCGTGGTAACACAAGTGAGGGATTGTCTAAATAAGAAACAAAGTATGTGTGTTTTTTTATAGATGGCTTCATGAGTTGTTGCGCAACAGCCGTGACGGGTGTCACTTGGCCAACAGCTGTATGACGAGTTCCCTACGCACGTGTATGTCAACTTTGAAATGTAAAAAAATGACTAGACAGGCCTAACAAAACGACAACACAACCATCATTAGGTTTGAGGTAACACAACGATCCGGGTTAGCTAAAGTTGGGACTTTCGCTTAGCATGCTAACTCACCTGCTAGTTGTTTGCGCAGTAACAACGACGACTGGTCCGTCATTGTTTTGTTATGCCGTTACAGTTTCAGCAATTTGTGTTCACTAACACAAACTGTCAGCACGTTAACTACGAGACGTGAGACAACGAAAGCAGAACGTGTTTCCACCCGTTCCTTCTGACACACACCAACAACACGGACACTGACGTCATAGGCACACAGAGGGCTACATTCCCCTCAACAAAAACTCACAGGGTTTCCTTCACGTGTGCTGTTAAATTGCACCACAACCAATACACAACCACCATTTACACCGTTTCAGATTAATAGCAGAGCAAGCAACAAGGCTAGAATATAGGTTTGTTCATTTTCACTAAATAAACGTAATCTGTTATTATGAATTATGCCTGAAAGTCACAACACAGTGCATAAAAACCGTCATATAATAGCGTTTTTCTTCGTGGATTTTTTTCTGCAGTAGATTTTCCCCATATTAGTGGAATACTGCCCCAGGAGTTCAAAATAGGTACTACATGTTTCCCTCAATGAAGACTCATAGGGCTTTCCTTCGTGCGTGCTATTGAATTACACCACAATCAAAACACAACCATAAATGACGAATGACACAATTACAGATTAACAGCAGAGAAAGCAACAAGGCAGGGGTATACAATTGTTTATCATCAGAAAATAAATGTAATCTGTAAAGTACAAAAATCGAGATAGTTGAGAAATGATGACACACACCTCAGCACCATCCAGCTTAACCTGAAGAATCAGGGCAAATCTAAAAAGATGCTAATGTTTTTTGAACTGCAAATTAATTTGTAAAAAAAAATTCTACACTCTATGTGCCCCAAAAACAACTTTGTTTATTGTATTTTACTTTCTCCTCCTCTGTGTTAACACAATTCTCCCCCTCTTGTACTTCTTCTCCATGTCCTCCAGATGTCCCCAGATGTTCTCCTTTTCCACCCTTTTCACCTGTTTCCAGTCTTCACTCAAACGCTCTCACAGTTGTTTCCAGTTTCTGTACCACCTCAGCCAATAATCATTTTAGTTACTGTCATGGTAAAGAGGATTTTGCCTTTGTACTTGACAGTTTTTCCCATTTATCCTGCCTGGTTAATCATCCCATTCAGCCTGTCTGCTGGTGGTAGTAATATTAGATTGTTTTATAATATTAATTAATACTATAATTAAATGTATAATATATATGTTTTGTGTCGGCCTCTGCGTGCAGAACGAATGAAACGGGCACTCTTTGCTTCCATATGTAAAACACTATTTGCTCCCCCTTTAACTTTTACCACACCATCTCTTAAACATCCCCATTTTTTTATATTTGAGTCTCTGACTCACATAACTAATCCTTATGTTTTAGTTTTCTGCTTAGTTGGCCATCAAAAATCCACCTGCGTTATTTCACACCTTCCACGCCACTTTCACTTAGCAGATGTAATTATAGCTCCTACAAATTATAATTATTTGTTCAACTTCATTTTCTCAGGGCTCTCTGGGCATTACGCCTACGCCATCTGCTAAACAGAATATTTTAAATACCATTGTCATGAACTACTTTGAATACTGACTGTGTATAAATGTCTCTTTATAGAGTTGCACTGCTCCTCTGAAACGACCTCTAACTCATCCAGGAACATCTCTGCTCCTTCAACCAACACTCCAGTCACCTTAGGTCTTTTACTGACTTGTTTGTTTTTTGCCCACAGGCGGCCATCATTAATGCAGAGAGGAGGTATATGAAATATGTATCAGGAGGCGTTTCCACTCGGGTTGGTCTTGAAGGTGATATTTACCTGCACATGCTTAGATCCTGCTGTTAACCTCGCCATCGAGGAAAAAGCACTTTGCACAACCTTGAATTTCTGCAGACCACAGGCACAAACATTCAATCGCATTTGATTTGTGAAGCCTGTATTCACAAATCACAATTTGCCTCCTGGGGCTTAAACGGAGGACAGCTCTAGGTGATTCTTCTGATGATGAGGTATGGAGTCGGGTATTCGTGCGTCAGAATCACAGGCTCATTCTCCGGACATATTCATGCAGGTTGCGCCACGGTATGACCACATAATGTCTAACAATTATTCCTATTATGCACGAATGCATGTGTGTGCTAATTGCGCGCAAGTTGTTGTTGCTGCTTGGAATCACTGATATTTTAACAATTAGTCATTGCCTTGATGAACGTGTATCTGACTGAATCCGTCTCATAGCTTTATACAGTATTTATTTGGCTCAATCCAACACATATAAAGACAATATGAAACAGGTCTAACCCCGAGGCAGCAACCATTTTTACAACGTATGTAATCGTCCTCTTTGGAAATGTGCTCTTGCCTTTGAGTGCCAACAAAAGCTCTTATAGAAGACCCAGGCCGTACATACTGTATATTGACAGTCTCATTTGTAGGAAATAATGTTCTAATTAAATACTGTATCATTAGGCAATAATATGTTATATTGATGGTTGCTGGAAATTGGCTGGATGCATTTGTGCATATTACCAAAGGCTGCACAGAGAGCAGAGGCAGAGGAGACACCGTGCCGTGATCAGTGGTCTAATAGCAGGTCAATTGTGGCATTGATTCAAACTGAATCTCAAAATTGGCTCTTCTCAGGTCAAAGCTGCATTGGAGTATGATATCGATGCGCTATAAACTGAGAAAGAGCGTCGCAGGCCTACACCTCTCTCTACTCCAGAGTTCTCTCTGAAATGGAAGATTGGTCGGTTTTCAAAAGTGGCCTGAAAGAACCTGGGACTGAAAGTTAAAAGCTGAAATGCCATTAAATATGGGACAGCGCGGTGGAGGGTCGATCGTGTCTTCATTTGGGTGCACTTTCACAGCAACTTTTTTTTTTGGCCACCTTAGAAACACAATTGATTTTCAGATATACAGACACATACAACCTGAATAATACAGAGCTTTGGATATGTCTCACACACACACACACACACACACACAGACACACAGCCACTTTTTTTTCCTCTCTCGGTAGCACATCCCTGCATCTCCGAAATGTTGAAAGAGATTGAAAGCAAAGTATGAGGCATGGCCGCTGCGGCTGATAGAAAGCGCCCAGGTGGAGCAGCTCTTGCTCATGTGCTGCTCAGCGTAGATGTCTCTATAATTCACAAGCATGTGATCAAAGCCTCCTCCCCACTTTTTTTTCCTCTCTCGGTAGCACATCCCTGCATCTCCCAAATGTTGAAAGAGATTGAAAGCAAAGTATGAGGCATGGCCGCTGCGGCTGATAGAAAGCGCCCAGGTGGAGCAGCTCTTGCTCATGTGCTGCTCAGCATAGATGTCTCTATAATTCACAAGCATGTGATCAAAGCCTCCTCCCGATCCTCACCTGTAGATTTTATATATATATATATATATATATATATTTAAATACATTTGATTTCACCTGAACTGCAGAAATGTTGGCTTATCAAACCATGTCAACATTGGCCAGAACTATTGCCAATGACTTTTGCTGTAAATGTTGAAGCACTGTCGAGCTGTGTTTCGTTAACTCACATACGCAAGTAACACAACATGCTCCTCACTCAGGGCCAGGACTTTAAACGAACTGCTTCCATTCCAAGGCTATAAAAGCTGATCAATAATCTTGCTCCATAGCAAGTGTTTGGTGCATGAATAATCAGGTATAGAAGGCAGTTTGTTAATTTAAGGTCATTGTTTTTTTGTTTTTTTTTTTAAAGTGACATCTTTAGATGAGGCGACCATTTTAATCACAGTGTTTTATTGCACCTTATTGTGCAAAAGAGAAAACGCTCCCTTTGGATCTCTTTGTTTAGGAGCTGAAGAGCTCACTTCAATCACTGCAGGTTCACTTAAAGGAGGACACCGGGGAAGGAACATTACATCAACATCCTGTCTGGTTGTTTCGGCACCATAGAAGAAGAAATAGACATTTAGATTACGGCTTTTACTCTGTAACTTTCTTAATGACTCGCCATGTTTACACTTCTGTATAATATGCACTCACTCATTCTGAATCATTATTATTTTTCTTCTACTAACCGAGAGGCAAAGCACAGGGGTACTGTAACGATGAAGCATCACTGTGTGTCGTTAAAAAAAAATCTATATTTCTACTTCTCCTCTGAATGACGCCCTACTGAGTGCCACGCAGCGCGTTTTGGCGAATCATCAGCCTGCATACACCAGATTGATTATAATTTGAGCTCTACATAAACTTCACAGCTCCAAATCTCAGCAATTATTCAATCTGAGCCACAACTGTACTAATTCGAGTAAAGTTCATTAGCTTTCCAAAGTACCTGCACAACTCCAACAACATCAGATTGGCTCATTTGTTGTTTTTGTAGCAAAGGTGGTTTATTTAAAGAGTTTAATTTCCTCCGGGAAATTAGACCCACTGTAAATGTGAAATTAATTTCCTGGGCTGATGTACTCCACCTCACCACTCAGTCTCCAGCCAAGAACAAAAAAAAAAAACATCACTGGGAATAAGCTAAAGTGAAGAATAAATGCAGATGTAGTGTTCAAACGATCATGCTTTTATCACATATCATTGTTAAATTGAGGATTAATTGACTGAAAACCTGACTGAAAACGGAATAAGAATAGAAAGACTAATATTTCCTTCTCATGCATAATATATTGATATATTGTTGTTTCATAGTGCTTGGCAATAGATGGCAGTGTGACTCGCATTTTAAATGATATACTTGCATGTTGTTCACAGTGGATGAGTTTACGGTTACAACCTGCAATTTTTTATTTCTTTATTTTTGAATGGCATGAATTTGACAATTTTGCTATTTTCCCTATGCAGAGAGAAAGGCCACTGAGAAACTTTCTTTCTGTGTAATCTATGCTGACAATCACACCTGAGGGCATCCTACTGCAACTGAAGAGAACTGTAAGAGGTAAGAATGTCAACACAACAGATCACCTTGGGGGGGGGGGGGGTTGTAATTGGACTTGTGCAACGCACAATACTTTTTTTTCTTTTATTCTCTGTGTAAAAGTTGCATTAGAATGAATTACCCCCCAGGTCAGAGCTCACAGGCTCATTATCGTCCAATTAACAATAATTATTCATTACAGTATCCAGCTCTATTGGCAACAACACCATTTAATTGGACACTGTCAGCAGCGTCTCAGAATGGATCAATCGCACCAGAGGGCATCCTACTGCAACTGAAGAGAACTGTAAGAGGTAAGAATGTCAACACAACAGATCACCTTGGGGGGGGGGGGGTTGTAATTGGACTCGTGCACACGCACAATACTTTTTTTTCTTTTATTCTCTGTGTAAAAGTTGCATTAGAATGAATTACCCCCCAGGTCAGAGCTCACAGGCTCATTATCGTCCAATTAACAATAATTATTCATTACAGTATCCAGCTCTATTGGCAACAACACCATTTAATTGGACACTGTCAGCAGCGTCTCAGAATGGATTTATAAGAGCGCAGCCTCTGTTTGGGCTGAACTAGTGTGATAATGTGTTATGGTTTTCTGCATAAATTTGAGCTTTTTAGCCAAACGGCGACTAAGTGCATTTTACAGAGAGAAGATAAGGACAACAATTAGAGGGAGTAATAATTATTAATAACATGTCCACGTCAGAAGAATGAGAAAAGTCATTTCAGAAACGTATGTGTGTCGTTTTTTTGCTTCGGTTTGATTTCAGCGTAACTGTCGTCAGTTTTATTTTTACATTGATGTGGCCTGCTTTAAATTATGGAGCATTAAACCCCTGAGGGACAGCTCAACACCCTGCATGGCTGATTACATCCTGCTTTGATTTAAATGCACTCATCCTTCACAAACATCATCAGAGCCCCACCCCACCACCACCCCCACCCCCACCCCTACCCCGCCCCACCCCAACCCACTCCACCCTGCCCGGAAATTAGTGGGACAGCTGAAGTGTTTAATAAATGACTGGTGGGTAAATCTAAATTTGTCACCGTGCATCACACTCGAGGATCCAACATCACCTGGTTCCTCCCGCCTCTACAGCAGATTTATGAAGTTGGGGAAAAAATAAATAAATGGATTCACAGAAAAACATGCGTCTTTCAAAGAATATCTAGTTTGACTTGACCTGTTTAAAAATAATGTTTGATCAGAAAATAATAATTATGTTGACGATTCTGGAGCTTTTCCCTGAAGATATATTATGTGAGAATCATATCAAAAGAATATGCATTTATTCATATTTGTGCAAAATATATATTTTTTATTTTGTATCCCCTGTTGACTATAACAAAAAAACACCACTCTTAATACTCACTGGGGGAAACCAGGACAGTGCAACAAAAAGCGCCTGTCCCGCCTCTGACCGGTGCCCAGCAGAGTCACAGACAGAGGGCCCGCCCTCCGGCTTAGGACCAGGAATAGCTGCTGTCCTGATTGTCCTCTCGGTTGGTGGCACCGCGCTCATCAACGATCCCCGTTATTCACCTACATGGGCGACACAACCAGCTGCAGCAGGATTGATTAACACGATTACAGGGTGAAAACACGATAACACCACCGTCTAATGGAGAATCATTTTAGCACGCAAACGGGTAAGATGAGATCCCCGGGTGTGAAAAAAAATTGGTTTTAAATCCCCCCTGCCCTGCACCAGTGTAACACTTTGATATTTTAATCTACTTTTGGGGGGGGAAAAGTAAGATTATGTTGTGTCACATCTGGGTTAAAAGGAACGCTCTTGAATTAGGAGGGCATTGATTTTAAAATGAGGCTGGGGTGGGTGGGAGGCCATTTTCTGTAGGTCCCCCCCAAAAAACTCCCACGACACTGGCTCAATTGACCAGTGAGATTTGACAGCACACGTGGTAAATCCTCAGCTAAGACGAGACCCAGGAGGCAGAAACATAATAATCTGATAATCTCTTCTCCTCTGAGAAGCCGAAAATGTGATTTATTGCTCTGCAACGTGATTGCTGCGAACGCAGGTGGTGCAGCCGTAACAAGGATTGCCATAATTCCATTTGGCCCCTTGCATCCAACTTCCAAAAACCGAAAAATGTTACGCAAATCATATATATTCATATTTATATATTATATATTGTATAAACCTAAAGCCCAAAAAACATGTTGATTGTCTGTTTTTGACACGGCATACAGATTCCCCGTACATTTCTATATCCCCTCATTCGTCATTTTATTCAATTTTTTTTTTTCCACACAATCTATTTATGTTTTCAATGCAGTTCATCAGGTCACAGGCTGTTTGCTCCCAAAGTCCTATACAGCATTGAACCCCAACCCCAAGCATATATAGGATTCAGCACCTGCACAGCATGCTTGACAACCACTTGCAAACTGCAAATGAGCTATGAGATAAAGCAGCTGTCTAAATGGCTCAAAAAAGATAAATGCCAAGAAATGAACAAAATCAAAATAAAACCTTCAACTTTTGCCCCCAAGACTTGTTTGACGTCTGATGCGCAAGAATTTACCAGTTCAGTTTTCTCTTTTCCCAAGGCCAAAGAAAAAAAAACTGATATGGTATCTATAAAGTTTTCACAAGTGCGAATTCTACTAAAAGGTTAAATGAACTAACTTTAGGCCAGTTAATATGAAATTGTGGGTCTTTTATAGGTTTAGAATTTAATCTCATCCGGTTATTGTGCATGTAAAGCATGGTGGAGTCCTCCCAGGCCACTTTGAGCGCACATGCTCCTAATTCCGCCGCTGTCGTTGTGGGACCTAACCAAAAAAGGGAAAGACGGTGGTCCCGCAGGCTCCTGGAAAATTTTGGCTGGCTTGACTTCTTGAAATCGAAAAAAAAAAAAACGCTACATAGTGTGCAGCCTCCAGACTGCACATTTCTCCAGAGATCTCAGTCGGTATGCTGGTGCTTTCAGTGCAAGTGCGAGTCCAGGGGTAATTCAGCAGTAATGGCCGTCCTGCAGCCCGTAGTTAAAACGGACGAGGCGTCCGACCTGCAGATTTCCCTCAGAGAGTTTGACACTTGTTACAGTTATCCAGCGTGAGGGGGTGTGTGTGGAGGATGGACAGGCTGAAGCGTAGTTATTTTACGGCGGCCGAATCGGGCCCATCCAAATGGGATTCGTTAATATTACACCTGCGTGTGCTCTTGTGCGGTCCGGGTCCTCAGTCGTTTCCCATTTTTATTTTCTGACGTTAAATCTGACTGCTGCTGTATAAAGAAACAGGACGTGAGCAGGTGAGCAAAACCAGTTTAAAAAAAAGGCACTATTCCACTTTCTTTTCACTGTGCCTGCTTTGCATGGTGTTTTTTTTTTTTTTGTCTTTGTCTTCCTCCAGCCTTGTTTTGCCGTGGATTGAGGAGAGGACAAAATAAAGGCGACCGCTGCAATTTCATCCCTATTCGCCCCCAGGCAAATTGGCCCTTTATCAAACAGGGGGCCTCATCTATCAAGCCCGAAGACGGGTATTGAAATTGCCCCAGCGGCCACAAATCAGACCAATGGATCGGCCTTTATCTCAGACAAGGCCGTCATCACTCTGGAGTGGCTGGAAGGGGAGGATCCGGGGCCGTTTAAGAGTCCATCCTGCGCCCCTCTCCTGATGGATGCGGCCCCCGATGACCTCCCGGTGACCAGGAGCAGTTGGGAAAGCTCCGAGAACCCTGGTGCTTAACCCGGATCATTATCTGGCTGCATGCAGGTATTTGATTCTGTCTCCGAACTCTCACAAACTCTTTGTCTTTCATTGTTAAAAAAAAAAAAAGAACTCTCTGCTCTTTCTATTATGGTTCCTGTTCTAGTTTTTCTAACTCCCCCCATCACACCTGTCTGACGCTGTCTCTTTCCCCACCAGCTCCCCTTTACTCACTCCCCCTCTCACTCTCTCTCTCCCACACACACACGCTATCTTTCTTCTTTTTTTTTTTTCTGAATCCTCTCCTCCCAATGCTCGCATTCATTTTTTTTCCCTGCAGCCAATCAATGCAAATAGAGAAAGACCGGAATGCAGGAGGAGACAAATGGATGCCGCGTTGTCAGCCGTGTCTCCCTCGTTTTTTAAACATTATCCTGCCTCATGTGATTGATGGAAAGCTGCATTGGAGTAATACTTCACTCTTGCCATATTCCGCGTGAGCAGCTATCCACAACGGGCAGATATCTACACTGTCCGTCTGGCACAATCCTCCGGCATGCTGCTGAATAACACATGTCATGTCGTGAATGCTACAGTAAAGCGGAAAACATCACCCGCCCCCATCCGCTACTGATCTACAGTGACATCGGCATCCATTCATCGATATATATCAAAAGTTACGACCAAAATTGACAAGTTTTGATAACAGAGGAGCTCAGCCGGACCCGTCGTCTATCATTCACTGGCTCGTCCTCCCCGATCAATTTCATGACTTATGGCTGGAACTAAAAGCCCGTCCACAATCTAATCCTTTCCTTAATTGTCTTCTAACGGCCCTGCTTTTTATTTGATTAGATTCAATTGCATTGCAATTAACCCCCGCTCTGATTTCTCATTATTCAAACTCAATCAGAGACGGGGTTATTATCTTTACATGTCATAATCATAAACCTACTCTGTGACATCTGCCTGCTGGAGACAGTAGAGTGATGAGTGCGGTTCAATTATTTAACTGCCAATGATAATAATAATAATGATTTAAAAAATAAAAATAAAACCTTCTGATACGCAAGAAGCATTTTTTTTTACACCCTTTTGCATTGTCAGACAAAATAAAATTGTAAGAAAAGTATTTCTGACGCATACGAAGTACAGCGCATAATCACACCGCTTGCCCTTGGTGTAAGGGGCGAGGAAATGGAGCAGCATGAAATGCTAATCAAATTTAAGCAAAACCAATTCCGAATTGTGAAAAGTCTTATCCCACCCCATCCCCTCGACTCAGTGTGAGTGAGGTGTTATCAAACCCTGGAGGGGAGCACTGTGTTGGGGAGAGGGGAAAAAAAAAAAATGAAAGTCTTCAGGGGGGGAGAACACCCACACACACACACACAATGGACCCCTGCAGAAAGTAAAACAGGTCAGGACTCCAGTGGTCTGATAAGGTGGAGGACTCATGAATTAAAGAGTGGTGCAGGAAATATGACATTTTTCTTTTTCCCATTCGGTCTATCGGGACCACACCGGCCTGCTAGTGAAATTACCTCCAGAGAAGCGGGTACGATAATGGGAAGCCGGAGACGGGATTCACTCGAGTAATTTTCCCTTCTCCTCGTGAGGGCAGATTGGCGTTGAAAATTCAAAACACCGTCGCTGTCTTTTGGGAAATTTGAGAGACAAGGCGAGTAACATTATCATAATGGATCATTTGTATCTGCTTACATTTTTTTTTTTTCATTTTGTTCATCATTACCAAAAGTGGCCTATGTGTACTCTTTTACGGTTTCAGGGTAATTTATCATATCCGTTTATATTCTAAGCAACAGTGCTCCCATGAGTGTACATCCCCAACTTACTCAAGCAGATAACGGAGGGGAAAAAAAAAAAAAAACTCTGCTGGTGCTGTTGTTTTGGGGTTAAATGAGGACCTTTGTTCTGTCTCTGAGCAAATGATTCATTTAGAAGTGGTAATGGCAGAGGAGGGCAGGGATGCGATGGGTCTTCTCTCTCTAATGATTGGTTTAAATGAGTGCTGTAATGGGCCGGGATGCCAAGGCCGGTGATTTACTCGCTCCTTGTCGTAAAGCCGCTGAAGGAAAGCCCTGGAAGGGCAAAGCAGAGGGTGCACCTCTT
>JAFBJU010000404.1:290784-303027 GCA_016785305.1 Colistium nudipinnis
TATCGATCCTGCTCGTTCTTGCAAATCCACACTGAAGCCAATTGTCAAACTTTGCAAGCCCAGGCCCTGAATTCTAAAAAAGGAGCCAAGCGGCCTTGCTCCACACTAACCCTTACATAACAGAGTGAGGGCATTGGTTCTCACAAACAGTCAAGCTGAATGCATTTCATACCATAAGGCGAATAACGAATAAATAACCATTTAATTCAATTGCAATTTTAAGGCAATCCTTAAATCAGCTGCCCTTGTGGAGCGGGATGCATCGGTTATTTTGCACTTCCAAAAATCAAAAATAAATAATAGGTTATAATAATCCTCCATGGATCTTTTGGTGGGCAAACAAAGTGAAGGGGAGCTGGAGGGGCGCAAAGGTTGCTAAATTGCTTTCTCTAATGGAGTCCTAATCTGCGGAGGCAATCTGCAGAGAGTTGCCCCTGGCGGTGCCAGTTGCTATGATGAGACAGAGGTGACAGCGTGGCAGTTATTATTAGTGGTATCATTGATCAGACAGCAGCAGCAGCAGCAGCAGCAGGAGGGGAGTCGGAGAGCCATGATGGATTCGGAGGCTCCAGCTCCGGCGAAGACACGGAGGCTGTCAGATTAGACCGAAAAAAAAAGAAAAGTTTGAGGAATAAAGGGAGTCGTTATTTTCCTTTTTTTTCCCCTCTGTTTTTTTCTTTCATGTAAATCAGGCGAGGTGCTGGCCGGAGTTCAGACGGGGGCGGGCCCTGTGTTTACCAGAAGTCATCCATCTCAGGCCAGATGGGGCAGTTTGTGTTTTTCAACCTGGAACACAGACAACTTTTTTTGCTGCTGCATGGTGATTTAGAAGAAAAAAAAAAGACAAATCTCATCAGCATCTTCTTTCCACTTTGCTCTCCCTGAACCGTTTGGATCTTGTGAGTTCAATCGGCGTGAACTCTGCACAGAGCAGAAGACCGTTTTGTAGCCAGAGCATCCTGACCCGTCTACATATACATGAATGGAAAGCACATTTTGATCGGTGAAACGTCATTGTGGTGGATGGAGAAAATTGAAAAGGTTAGGTGACAGAGGTTAACATTAAAGTCACTAGTATGGTTAAAATCAAGAGAAACATATAAGACTGTTAACATATAAAATTATGAAATCAAGCTATAAAAAAATAGTCAAATTTATGTATATATTCTTATAGCGTTTATTTTTTATCATAAATTTGCTCATTTTAGTCGTTTTGGTCAGTGATGACAAAGAAATGATGATGTGGCCTTATGACCCTTTGATTTTTTACAGCACAATTCCTGTATAATTCTTTGTGTATAATTTGTGTTTTTATTCTTTAATTTTTTTTTTTTATCAAAGACTTATATTGCCCTCCGGGATGGCAGCAGGTGGTTCCCTTTGAGACTCTCAAACACATGTTCTTCTCCCACTGAGACCAAAGACACTGGGAGAAGAATGTACTGGGAGAGAGAAGAAGGATTTATCCTTAAACGCCAGCATTTCACGGTCAACTTCAATGAATAATGACATTTTCTTTGGTACCTGATTCTTGAAATGAAGTTCAATAAAACTTATTGTCGCTCTGCATAATTCTTCTTCTTCTCCTGAAGAATAAAAAAAATTGACAAAAAAAAATCTGATGACAAAATTAAATATCCAATTTTTTAAAGATTGAATAAAAAAAAGGTATAGAAATAATACATATTTTAGTTTATATATATATATTTTTTTATGTATTATTCGTTGTTCTGTGTTCCCTGATGCAGTTTTCCTCCTTGTGCTTCCTGTTTTATCCCACATCCTGTTTCATGTAGATTCTTTTCCTGTCCGTCTGTGTTTAGCTTCCCCTCCTGCTTGATTGTCTCAATAACTTCACCTGTGTGTGTTTTCAGCTACACTTGTGTCTCCTTCCTGGATGGATTTAGTCTGCTCTACTTCCTGTTGGCTTCTCTCCTGTGTTTCCGGACTTTATTTGGATCTGCTGCTCTACTATGGAATACTTTGGATTTCCTTCTCTTCATCATGGATTACTTTGGATGACTGTGCATGGCTCCTCCACTCCACCAGCTCTGCCATGAGAGGTATGTGGCCTTGCTTAGTTAATGATGCTGCCTTGAAAGTGTGTCCTTTAAATTTGTGTTGGCTTTTAACTGTGTGAGTTAATATTTTAGCTTCAGTGAGGAGCTAAAACAAATGTTATACTTACAGTGCATGCTAATGTAGAGTGTGAGAAACACATTAAGAGTGACACCTATTTTTTCAAAATGGCTTCTTTCATTATTTTTGTTTCTGTAGCGTTATTTATTTATTTGGGCTCCATTTTGAATTTCACCACCCCAACTGTCCAAGTCAAAGAGTATGTTTTTCTCGCTTGTTGTGAGTTATCACAATTCAGCCTGCTGCCTCCCCACACAACACATCTGGGCCACTTTGTTTTTCTGTGTTTTTTCTTTTTATATATTTTTTGTGAGTGTGTGTGTCTCGCAGACGTGTCGAGTAATCAGCACCCTGGATGGGTTGGTTAAATGTCTCCTCTCTCTATCTCTGTCCACCCCAACCAACCATTTTAACTGGCACCATCAATCACAGCCGGCCGAGGCCGACCTTGTTTAACACTCAGGACTTTAAAGGTCTTTAAATAGTCCATGTCTCCTCCTCAATCTTCTTTATCCTCTTTAAGGTTACTGTAGATATACAGTAGTTTATCTAGAGATTGAACTCCACACCACTTCCTACTCTTTAAACGACTAGCCTCTCTTTTTTTTCCTGGATACAAGGCACCACAGTAAAACTTATCTTCCCAGCACCATCGCTGCGTCACTACATCAACGTGTCACGTACCTCAACTCTGTGACAAAAAAACCCGAAATTAACTCTAACCGGTGGCTTTGTCACTTCCATGCCCTCAATTATCCCCCTGCACCTCTGACCGTCTCCTGCCTGATTTCCATGTCATCTGAGCTCCACGTCGTCTTTTTGTGTGGGCCAGTTTAGACAGTCTCGCACGTATTCTTTTTTTAAAACTACATGACAGCTTCCTGTTAACAAGAGGTGGTGGAATAAACAATCTTCTTGTTTTACTTTACTTTTTTTTTTTTTTTTTGGAGAGAGCCCCATTCTGTGATCCAATTTTCTGGGTTCCATTTACATCCCGTGTTTATCCAATTTGTTGGGTGACCTTTGTGCGAATGATGTGCGTTAATCATACACTGCATGTGAACCTCTGCGTGTCCCCCCCTCCCCTTTCTCTGCCTTAAAACCCACAGCGATGCTCTAATGAATGCTGGAGGGGGATTTTCACTCTGCCATGATGCCTTTCTGAACTCTGCTACTGTAATGCACATTTGAATATTTTTTTAAATATCAGCTTTTACTTATTTTATTGAAAAAGGCCAAACCTTCCTTCAAGAAGTGGCTATAGAAATAGTCTCTTTTTTCTGGAGCCCAGCCATGTTTTAGTGCTTCATGTGTCAATATAAAATGCTGGAAAATAAGCAGATTTTTTTTTTTTGCTCTCTTCAATGAACCAAAGTCTGTACTGGAGCGCTTCTGCACCACAGCACGTCATCTCGTATTATCATCACCAGGGCAAAGTGCCCCCCGCTTCTCCCAGTAAACTGAATAAACCTTTTCCTTTACGATAACCTCACAGGAGTCTATAAAACTGTATATTTATCCAAACCAGCCCAGCACTGCGTTCAGCAGGGGGCCGGTGATGCACCTAAAGACATTTTGCATCTTTTTCTCCCCCTTTGTGTCATGAATTTTGATGACTTTCCATTGTTGTTGTTTCTGGGGGAGAGGTGTCCTTTTGCATAGAAAACCCTGAGTCACAGTTGAGCTTTGGTACAATTTCCTGTGGATAATTGTATTTTCTTTTTTTCCCCTAATATAATTGACGCGTCAGTCTGTTGCTAAAAAAGTATCTGGTAAAGATTTGAGAGTTTAATACTCTGCGGTTCGTTTGCGTAATTTCAATTTGAGCATGAAATGATAAAAAAATCTGTTCTGAAATCGTTTCTTTATCTTTGTCTGAGCGTCCTTGAGCCAAACTTTGCACAAGAATATGCATGGTGCCGATTTGCCTTGGAACATAGTGGAATTTAACAACCCTATGTGTTGCCCCCCTAGAGAACAATGTCCACAAGGCCAAGGCCATTAATGACTCCTTTTATTCCAAAATATATTTCAAGTCTGCCACCTCAGGGCGCTGTACAAATCACAATTAAAGGACAACAAATAAGCCCATGTGGCGGAAAACCATGCAAAAATGAAATGGAAAAATGCAGAAAACCCGACAAGTGCATCGTTCAAGGATAGTCCAAGGCATTTGATATATGTAGATTTGAAAAGCTGAAGGGGGGAAAAACAGAATATTAAAAAAAATAAAATAAAAATCTCGCAAGAATCCGAGATAATGAAATGCTTAGGACTCTGGAAGCCTTGTTTGACATGGCTGGAAGACTGAAAGCAAGAAGGTAGAGGAAAGGAGGAATGGCGGGGTAAAAAAAAAAAAAAAAAAAAAAAAAAGATTACGCCAACAGATAAACAGAGGGGAGCCCAACTGCAGATGTATCTGGCTCCCAACCTCCAGACTTAAAATGATATTTGATCAAGCCAGAGACCGCAAGCCTGGAAGGAGGCTGCCCAGGAAGGTACACAGCATTAAATGAAATGGACAGTTCTACGGGAGAGAGTTTTAAGATTTTATGAGTTTTATGGCAGCGTACAACAAGAGTCTGCAGCCAAGGCAGCAGCTCTGTGCAGCTGCTTGGAGGTAAATACATATGCTGGCACGTCATCTTAATTCACCCTGTTACTGTGTGTAACCAGCACAAACAACGTATGAGGACATTTATTCATAAACCAAAGCATTGCACAATGTAATGTGAGTCAGAGGACAGCGCGCATTTATTTATCATTTCATTCAAAGAAATAAGATTTAAGGTTTTATTTGTCTCGTGCCAAATCACAACAGGGTTCATACCACCGAGTATGGTCAGGTTTTGACCTAACAAGGTCCCACACGGTACGAGCATTTTATTTGATTACTGGTGTGATTAAATTCTCCATCAAGACGGTAATATTGTCATTCGGTATATTAAATAAAGTTGGAAAAATCCACAAGTTAGCCGACAAACGGTGGTAATTGAAAAGCTGCAGTATGACCAGGGGACATAATTGCACAGGATGCTGAATAAACTGTCTGATTAAATCTCGCTCTGGTGTTTATGTCAGTCTGACTCAGGGAACCTGTTACGTCCCCCCTCTACGTGATGAATGAAGCTTCTTAATTGCCTCACGGCGCCCACAGCCAAATGAATCGTGAAACGCATGCCTTGGCGATTGTGTCACACCGCTGTGCTGACTCGACGATAGGCCGGGATGGTGACATGGGGACTGGTTGCCGGGTAACTTGTTGGCTAATGAGCTGACGGGGCGCCTGTTCCACCGGACCTGAGTTTGTTGTGTTTTTTTCTGGGTCGAGCTGTCGGGTGTTTATTTATTCATTAATTCATTTAGCTGACGAGAGTCCGGTGATATTTAAGTTGCTTTGATGGATGACTAACTGTTGTCGATTCTTTGGAACTAATGAGCTTGATTCAAAAACGAGCCTGCGCGTTATGGCAACTTTTCATTTCTGACCCACAATGCATCGTTGCAGTGCTATTGGATAGCACCTCTGATTCTATCTGTGGTGAGGTTTTTTTTCTATTTTGTTGCGGAGCCAGCACGACTGTGTCAAAGTCATTTACATTTGTATCTGGCGAGATGAGAGACACACTTGGAATGTATTACTTGCGGCACCAAACCCCCACGTTCTTTTGATTTGTTTTTTCTTTCACACCAGGCCAAAAAATAAATATAAATAAAGTGAGGGATATACGGTGTAGTGTTTATGCAGGTAAACCCCGATGACTGTACATGCTCTGCGGTTGAAGGATGCCGTGCTTCTGGTGGACGTGATTAGCCCGGGGGGCTTTATTGCCCTCTGTAAAACATTCCTGGACTTTAATGTGCAATAGAGCTCTTTTTTTCTTTACGGTGCTGCAGTGAGCTCCGTCCCGTCCCTTAACAAAACACGCTGCCGCTCTCCAGCCACCGCCGCCGCCGCCGCCACCACTACCACCTCCTTGAGTTTTAGGGGGTACAAGCACTTGCGTATAGTATGTCACAGTGACATATATATGGAGGGTAATCACCTGGGCAGGCCAGGGCTTCCAGAGTTTTTTTTTATCTCCTGCTGTGATTCATTCTGATGTCATGATCAGTGTGGATCCTGCATTGATCTTCTCCAGGCTGGATTACATTATATTATTAGAGTATTTCTTTTTATATATTTTTTGCTGTAGCTCACCCAAAGTCCCCATTAGACCGAGAAAATATACTTATATTTCTTCATTGGCTTCCAATAAAATACATAATTGATTTCATTCAACTTTGCGAAATGTCTGCCATCCACTTCATGGTCTGCTCCTAAAACAATAATCTAAATTTTTAATTATTATTATTTTGGTTTCACATAGTGCTGTTTGTTGTTTAGTATACAATGTGCTGTACAGCCGCACACACTTACACTGTGCTCCAGATCGTTTTCCCCAATAAAATCACATTTTGGAGATAATTTGTGTCTAAGGACATCTTTTTGTTTCTCGAGAGTTGCATAGAGTTGCATTGCTCCATTATTGCAGCCGCGTTGAGAACTGAGAATCCATTTTCAGGCGCGGTCGCTCCTGTTTTTGCAAACATCTGGTACGGGACGAGAAACTATTTTAGAGCCCATTAACACGTGTCTCAGGGGAGCGGGGCTGCATTCGGCATGTGGCCACATCGTAAAAAGAGAAGCGGCGAGTGCACCCCCGGCACACATTGTGATCCAACGGCACAAACTACCAGGTGGTCAGGGACATGCTGGGACAGTATTTAATGTGCAGTGTAAGTGCAATTGAGCTGTCGGTCCACAGGCAGCAAAACATAAACACATAACTGACCTTCTCTTACGTTTTTCTCCAGCATGGCATTTATCATCGAGGCCTTCGAGCTCTGACACAGCATGTAGGTGGAAAAATGTATGTGACCTCACCAGAATCCGATCGTTTGGTGCTAACGCATCTCTTGGCCTCACTTTGCACGCTGTTGCATAGTATTGCATCTGTTGGATAAGGTATTGTATCATATCATATCAGTGATATATCCCATTCCTCAAAATGTCTGCATCGTGGCCGGCCCTGGAATCATCAAGTTAATATCTGAGATAATATTTAGCCCTGCTGCTGAAAAGCATTGTAAACATTCTAATTGATTCCGTTTCTGAGAGTGCCTCTCTGATTTGTAGTGGAGGTGTTGTGGTTAAGCTTGTAAATGAGTCTGAGTGGATCACAGTGGACCCTCTGCCTGCAGGTAAATGGGCTGCAGGAGCAATTTGTTTCTGTCCATCCCACTTAACCAGGGGCTGTAATGAGGAGCCACTGTTTGGCCGTACAGCAACAGCAGCAGCAGCAGCAGCAGCAGCGGGCGGTGAGATTACACAGATACTGATCGGGGCTGTAGCCAACTGGGCAAAATATCCAGATATGCTCCACATCACCAGGCTGGGGGGGGGGGGGGGGGGGGGGGGGGGGGGGGGAACAGACAATTATCTGATTTGACGCAATGTCGCGTGTCCTTCTATGTCTCTGGCAATGACCAAGATTCATCAAGCACTTCTTAATGGAACTGGACTGTTGGATTGAATCGGGCTGGAGATTTGTCATTTACTGCCTGTAGCTGAAGATTATACACTAATTCAAAAGGTGCCAGTGACTTTGTGCTCCCCCCCGCCCCCCGAAGAAAAAAAGCCCCATTTGCTTGTCTGGTTAATTAACACCATATTTTCTTTCATTTATGAAGACAAAAGCCAGGTGAGCCTGAGTCTTTCATTAATTGAACTCCAAATGTGAAAATGGAATGAATCTGTGCTAAGTTCTTGGTGAAAGTCACCAGAAGTGTATAGTGCGGTTCCGTTGTTATGGTGTTAGGGCGGAATTTTGCCGGGGCGACTGCGAGAAAACAATAAAACAAAAGGGATGATAATCGCAACGCTTCCCTCTCTCGCTCAACAATAACATTTCCAGAGTGCTAAAAACGATAATAAATTGCGTTCTGTCTGAAGGCTGCCACTTTTATGGCGCCTTCAATTCCGATATACAGTGCGGTGGTTTATATCGTGTAAGTATTGTGTTTAATGATGCGTTCAGGCGCAACCAGCAGCAAACCTACTTCGCCATTGTCAGTGTGACAGAGAGCATTGTGTTGACCTTTTAATGATCATTTCTGGGCCCTTTTCCGCTCCTCTACTATTAAGCATTCAGCCTCAGCACAAACGAACAGTTGTCATGTGACGTATTCAGGTGTGTATGCGGCGGTCTGCATGAGTTCACATAGTGAAGTGAAGACTGTGGTAGAAGGGAAGTTGGGAGTTATGGGTGACTGTTGTGACTGAGAGAGAATAACATATTTCAGTGATGGAGAGCAGTGATCCCCTTTGACAAAAGGCAAATATGATATCAATATATACGTATGTTGCCAGTTTACATACAGTGGTTGTCAACTTCATGTTGCTCAGGCTGCGCTGAATTCATTTAACATTCCTAAATGTTTTCCAAGCCAAACTTTACTGCTGACTACAGCGCCACGACCCATTAACTACACCCGTAGCAGTTAAGGCATAAAGTTAATTATTTATTCATGAATGGATCAGCCAATTTATGTTCTTTGATTTTTTTTAAGATTTAATTGTCAGTGCACATTAACTCCACCAGTTACAGGTTCTTATTATTTCCGAGTGTTTTGGCAGATGCAGATGATGACGGCACGGCCTTGGTCTGAGCTTTTTTTTTTTTTTTTTTTTTCCCTGACTGCCTGTTGTTGTGTGATGGCCGAGGCAGGTGGAAACCTAGGCAGGACTCTCCCTCTTTGCGGAGTGCAAAGGTCTCTTGGTCTCTTGGAGACTGATAAATGTTAATTATTCTCCGCTGACATCAGCTGGGAACCCGGGAAACAAGAGGGGAGGCTCTGGTGTGTGTGTGTGTGTGTGTGTGCGTGAGTGCGTGTGTGTTTTGGGGTCTCACAGCCTCCTAGGGTGAATCCAAAGATTTATCAGTGATTTCAAGTATTTTTCCTTAAGTGCTCTTCAGCGTGTCAGGGATTGTTTCACCTCAAAACTGGATGCCTTCAGAAAGAAAATGTGAACTACAAATATTTAGTGGGTGTAGCAGTTTATCCTCCATACATGTGTGCTCATGAATCCATATAGATATCCAGCTCCCAGCTCTCTTTGTACCTCTACCCATTGGCTTCTGCACGGATGAAGCCTAATACAGCTAGTCAATACTTTTGCCTGATTTCGTCTGCAAGAGAACACATGCTCTGTGTGAGAACCAGCTGATGTTTCCTCAAGAATTAGTAATCAGAGATAAACTGGCATAACAGGGACGGGGAGGGGGGGGGGGGTCTTTTTCTTCCCGTTATCTCACAGTCTGATGCCACTAAGTGTGTTGGTGTGTGTTTGCGAGAAAGAGACATCGAATTGATTCTGTGACCACCTACCACAGGCAAACAGACGTGTTCAAATTATTGTGCTTTTTTCTTTTTTTTTCTTTTAGCTTGTCCCTGTAATCAATTGGTCAGGGTCACAATGCAAACGTGTAATTGCAATTCATAGTTACCTGGAGGTTAGCGTGAGTTGGAAAGTGGCATACATTTGAATACTCATTACTCTAAATGTGTGTGCGTGCGTGCGTGCGTGCGTGCGTGCGTCAGCGTATCTATTAATTAGTGTGCATTAAAAAAAAAAAAATACATACTAAAAAAACAAATAAAAATACAACAATTTGATCCTGCAGTGAAATTGTTTTGTTATAATTGCTCAACACTGTTGGGGAATAGAAAGAAAGGGAAAAAAAAAATTAGATTACTATAATACTAATTTATAAAAGAATTTATCAAAATGGTGATTATAGCAGTTGCACAGCAAGTGAGTAGAAAAGAAAACTACTACTGTGCGCAAAGGTAAAAAGAGATATGAAAGCTATAGACACAGTGGGGAAATTGAAACAAAAGACATGCAAAGTATATTCACGGTAAAAATAGGTTTATTCGTCAACCGATGAAAGGTGCGACGTGGGTCAGCGGTAAATTCATTTGAATTTCAGCTTATGGGTGTCGGTGTAAGTGTATGAGATGTGTGGAAGTGTGATGGCGAGGCCTCCCGTGGCGTTCAGTGGAGCACTTAGTCACAGTGATGGTGCTCCTGTGGCTAACCACAGCCCCATGCAGTGGGTGTGGGTGTGGGTGCGGGTGTGGGTGCGGGTGCATGTGTGTGTGTTATATCCATGATGAGCAATTAGGAAACAGCTTGATTGTTTGTCACCCACACATTCATTGGGGATGGGTCAACAGGAAGCTGATTTGGATCCATCACCCCCCCCCCCCCTCCAACAAGAGAGGAGTGTTTTTTTTTTTTTTTTTTTTCTGAAGCTGAAGCCTGCTCGGCCTCGCAAAGAAATTGCCCTGCAATGTACTAATAGGAAGCTCTGAGGTTGAGGCTAAATCAGTGCGCCTGACAACTTGTTTACCTCGCTAATGGTTTCGTCTCCAACTGTTGAGGTTTTGACCAGTTGGGACTGGGCCAGCTGGTAAAAGCCCCCCACTTCCTACTGGTTCCCCACTTTAAGAAGGAATTGGAGTTTTCAGTTTCTTGCTTTATAACGGATTTAATATTATTATCGTTATTGTCACCATTGTAATGCGAGACGTTTTTTTGGGGCTCAAGTAGAATCTGTTGGCTGCTCTACATTTAGTCCTCATCGATGATGTCTCTGAAAACGGCATTGATCTGACGAAAAGAAGAATGGAGGATTTTTTTTTTCCTACAAAGTCAGCTCATTCCATAAACTTCTCCAAGTTTTTTTTTTTTTTTTCGTCCCCAACCTGGGCAGCTGCCAGGATGCAGCAATCTGTCCGGGAGAGAAAGAAGCAGAGGTGACACCCTAATTACACATCTGCTTTCGCCTGGCAACACTGTTTTGATTGTTCCCGCTTTTAGGATGACAATCGGACACCACCCTCTGCCATTCACTGCTCCGCGGGGGCATTCATTTAGCATCATTCAGGCTTCAATTTTCAAGTACCAACACGTGGGAGGGCACGTAGTGATTTCAATGAGTGGCATGCTGGCAAAAATCAAATCGTAATTACACGTTTGTTGGAGTGAAAATGGGACAGACCGAGATCCAGAGAGCAGCGGAAGCCAGATGCCATCTCGCAAAAGAGTCTGGATGCAAATCAGCCACAATAAAAATGTTCAATCCATATTTTATGTCAACTCTGCAAATCGGCCCCATGTTTTATGGAAAGCTGTACCCGAAGCCCGGGAGAAGGGAATTCAGGATTTGTCTCCTCTCTGATCTCTCATTCTACTTGAATGGAGAAGGCAGGAAGTGGAGGAGAGGATGGAAGAGGATGGACGGTCACCCCCCCCCCCCCATTATCGCTCTTCTCTTGAGGAATGTCGAATATGCACACACTGGCAGCTCGGGCTTTTCACCCAGCAGGGTGCGCAGGAAGAAACCACCGCTGCTTTATGCATAGATTTTTTTAAAATATTTCCTTAACATTAACCTACTTTAAATTGCACTTTTATTGATTGTACCACATCTGTTGCTGGTACAGGACTTGGCATGCGCCCGCGTTATCAAACAGCAACAGTGTATGAATCTTTGTTTTATTATTACATTTTTTTTTTATGGCAGCTGACCTTTAATATTCATTAGAATATTGCAATGCAGTTACACAACTTCCGGTAGAGGTATTGTGCAAGTATAGACTGTATATTATGGAGCTTCTTTATTTATGACCCCAACATTATGAGGAAGAAATACTATACACACACACACACACACCTACACACACACCTACACACACACACTCTCGAGCCCCTGTGGTCAGGTGTGTCCCCTAGGTGGCACTGTTGATTCTCATCATGAACCAGCACTGGCCCAACAGGTTGCACCGTGTCTCTCCTCTTGACTGCTAAAGACTGTGCAGTGCAATTAATACATTTCTAAAACACGTCAAATGATTTAAATTATATAAAAAAAATCTAAATCTGGATGAATGCCTGTGTTTTTTTTTCCTTTGCATATTAAACACCCCCACTCTCTGATTTGTGCTTACTTTGTGGATATGTCTCTTAATAATAATAATAATAATAATAATAAT
>JAFBJU010000404.1:306114-376398 GCA_016785305.1 Colistium nudipinnis
TCTCTCTCTCTCTCCAAACGCTCTCTCTCTCTCTCTCTCTCTCTCTCTCTCCAAACTCTCTCTCTCCAAACACTATTCATTTGCCACAGACAAACGTCAGGGCCTCTGATCACCATAACCACTTTAGTCATGTAAAATTCCATCAGAAACATCAATGTTGAATTATTCAATCAGAGCACTGCCGGAGATGTTAATCCTGATGCTGGTTATTACCAGACGAGACGTTTGTGTTCCTGTGTGATCATCAGTTTAAAAAACAAAAAACAAAAACCGCTGTACTCCGGTATAAGTGTGATGGGTGGTTCCATAATGATATATATTGTAGAAAGTTCCACATGAACTCTCAGCAGAATGGCTTCAGCTCAATAAGCTTTGATGCCATTTGTGAAATCTATTGGTTGGTGTGATGGTGAAGTCAAGTCAAGTTTTTTTGAATCCCCATCTGTCCCTGCAGCTGAAGAACCAAGTAAATGATTTGTTCCCATTAACCTTTGAGCAACACAGTTTGTTACTCTTGTTACTGACGCTTTCCCAATGCTCGAACCCAGGTTATCTTCTGCTTTCATTTGAATGTTTTCATTGCAACTTTTTTATTTATTTTTTTATAATGTTTAATGTCAAACATAATGAACTGATGCTGAAGACGAAAAATGATTCAGAGTGGGAATAGATTCAACCTGACTTACGAAAGGTTACCAAAACATTATTATTTTTTTTCCAATCTATTACCAGAGCTGTTATAATCCGCATCTGCACCCTTTAAAATGTTGCGGTGGATTTCACAGCCCTGGAGTTGTTCTGTGAACTGTTTCACTGCAGTTTCTGTCATGACTGTTTAACAGTCTGCTGATGAATCGTCCGAGGGGGGGGAAAAAAAAAAGAATCACTGGAGACTTAAAAACTGATAATCCTGTGCCAGTGTGAGGAAGAGAGGAAGAGCCCAGCGTGACCCTGAGAAACACATTAAGAGGAATCTGAACCGGTGTCTCCTTCGAGGAGAGTGGCGTCCCGTGGGATGTGACTATCTGAGCATCTCCAGGGCTGCATCTGTTTGAAGGAAAAACCTATAGAATAAAAAAAAAAAAAAAACTCTCCATTTTCTCCTGAAGTTGTTCACGAGGTGTTTTTACGAGCTGTAATGTTCATTACCATAAAACAGGCACCAGGGTAGCACTGTAGGCCGGAGGGATACAAGTCATTGGCGGTCCTTTTTTTTTTCGCACAGCGGAACAAAGTGATTTCTTGGGGGGGGGCACAAATCCAAAGGCTTATTACACTGGAAAGAGCACCATATGCTGTCAGCAAAACAATATTCCCTTTCCAGAAAAGCCCACATTTAATAATAATTTGCCAATTCCTCTGCAGCCACGCACTATCTCTGAATAAAAACGCTACATCAGTAAGTGATGGATGGAGCCCGGTTTGCCCCGTGTGACTCCGTCTTCTGCACAGGGGCTCCAGTGAGCGGCAGAGGGAAACGCAGCACCAGGCAGCCATACGTCATACTAAGTGGGTCATAACGCAGAGACACAAGTCCTAATGTGAGACGGGGGTGTAAAGTTATGTTTGGAAAAAAATAAAAAATAATCTAAATGTCTTATAAAGTTAGTTTCCTGCAAATTGTCTTATTTGTCGTCCCGTGAAAGAAATGTGCAGCGGCTGGTTTATTGAAATTGGAATGAAAAAAAATTACAATTTACAAGAGGATTTTTTTTTTTTTTTCCAAAAACAAATCTTAGTATCGGCCAACTCACTCAGGCGAGAGGTCGATTTCTCCGAGTCAGGATCAATCGCAGCGTTTCCCTGCAGAGACCCTCCGGAGTCTCCACGCTCCCACCACCACCGCCAGTTACTTAGAGCGTTAGTGAATAAATACAGAAAGGAAGCGGCAGATGGACCTGATTGCACCAGGTGATTAGTTAGAGTCAGGAGAGCTCAGCAGCGGTCATTTCTCCTTGCAGCTTAATTAAAGAGTGGGGGGGGGGTATAGTCGTGCTTTTTGGGTACAAGTTAAAATGAACACTTAAAATCCTCCACATTTTGATTTATAATACAACGCAGAGTCACAACCTTCCTCTTATCTTAAACAGGTGTGTGTGTGTGTGTGTGTAGATCAACGCACCCATTTCAAATGAAATTAACATTTTGTCAACATGTCATCATGTTGATGTAAAGAAACATGCAGGTTTCGGTGTGTTCACTCGGAAATGGATAGCATTTAAAAGTAATTTCAGATGGAAGCCGGGTTGTGTTGAAATGTCATCTTCTTTGTCAACACAAGGCTCGTGTGGGCGGGGGGAAGCCTAACCATGGCAACCGTGGAGCTACAGCACCGCAGTCGGCGAGAGAGAACACTCGCTGTTTCATACAATGTTTCGGAGGAGTTGTTTATTGGAACATTCTTGCATCTTCATAGTGGCGGAAAGAAAAAAAAAATCGAGCTCTGGCAGAGGTGTGTGAGTATTTTCCTGGATGACCCAGATAAGCAGCTCCTCTCAGGGGTGTTGACATCAAGTTTCTTCAATGGCAAAGAACTTTTTTTTTTATGGATTAGCTGGATTTGAGGCAATTCTTAAATCTCAAAAATATATATATATATATATATTTTCTTTTTTTTAGGCTTTTTGTTGTCAAACGCGTGTGGCACAGAAGGAACGTTTTGGGGAAAAAGCGGCTTCTTGATTAACAGGAAGATGTGATCATTTGAAAACAAAAAAGAAAAAGCAGCAGACCCGTAGCTCTGTAACCGAAATGGATGTTGAGGGGTGCATTTCCTTTATTTTGGGCAAACGGCATTGGCTGCAGAAACGAAGCAATTGATGGGAAGAGCGTTAGGTGTCGCACAGTGATTCAGGAGGCTCCAGGACTTTTTTCTGTGCAAGGAATTCAAAACTGCAGCTAGAATGGTGTACCATGCTGTTCCCGGGCCATTCAAGTGTGATTTTTATCCATATCAGCTGCCTCTTCTCATAACATGTTGTCCTAAAGTGCTGTATTATTGTGAATGAAGTTTGGAAAAGTCAGGTCAGCTTTTGGCCAAGTTAAACCTGAGCACTCAGAGAAGAGTGGGCTTTAGGCAGCGTGAAAAATGAATGAATTTGACTCTATAACTATTTCCTCAGTCATAGGACAGGCCCATTTGTCTTTCGCAGAAATCCATAGGATGTGTTCCTCTGGGGAGAGAGGAAAAAAAAGAAAAAAAGTGGCTTTTTCATCCAGCTTTGTCAATTTTTTTTTTTACTTTACTACAATCAAAGAAGAGAAGTTTGAAAAAGGGAGAATAATCAATATATGACGGCATGAAGATGAAACACTGCCCTGCTTCCCTCCTTCACTCGCTGGATGCGTGGAGGATTGGGAATACACGGCCGGCTCATGAAGATCCGCCACGCTGACGCAACCCCCGACACACAAAATCACACACAAACACAAGCGGCGCTAAAGCTTTCGTGACTCTTTGCGTCTGCACACTGTCAACACACACACACACACACACGCACACATAGTGACTCACGGAGGAACATCTTCCTTGGGCAAACAATTTCACAGCCATCCAACTGGGAGAAGATCGCACTCTGCGGGGGGTCCACTGACAATTAGCATAACTTACTGAAAAATCAGTGCACACCCAGCAAATCAAAGGGGAAACGAACCTACGACATAAGAGCGCAGAAAGAGGGTTAATGGGGGATTTTATTTTGTCACTTCCTGTGTGTGAGCTTGACACAATAGCTTTGGTCCCACAAGTGGGTGGAGGTACGGTACGTGCTAGGGCCCCGCTCCTCGCTGAACGGTTTTACCCGTCTCGTCAGATGTTAAAAAGATCAAAAGTTATCATATCAAAAGTTTAGTCGAGCACAACAATGGCGGGGAAAAACACACACACACACACACACACACACACACACACACACACACACACACACACACACACACACACACACAGGTGAATTTTAATTCCAAACTCGATAGACGCTCTGGAATTGAAACCTGAGGGCAAACTATTCCGCACCTTGAGGAGCCTGGTTCCCCGCTCCTCGACTCAATTCCCTCACCAATTTTCAGCAACACTGCCTCAAGAGAGGTAAACATTGCTGAGAGGCCCAGCCAATAAATACAAAAAAAAAAAAAAGAATGTATTCGCAATATGGGCTTCCATCTTCCAAACCCCTATATCTGTATAGGTGTTAATACTTTCATCCAGTAAGCCAGGTGAGGCTGGGGCCCTTCGACCTCACCCATAAATAGACTGGAATATACAGTGTGTGCTTCTCAAACTTTGTCATTGTGTGGAGTTGGCTCCAGATGATCCAAAATGTGCGGTTGTGCATGTAGCAGCAGATTGGCCGTGCCGAATAAAGCGCAGACTGCGTTCTATACGTGGAGGCGCTTAGCGAGTACACAATAGGTTCAGGACATTTTCACGGAAACTAAAGCGGCAGACTTGTGGGTGGACGCGGGGTTTTTGTGAATTGCTTCTTTTTTTTTGGGCTCTGCACCGCGATGCATTGCCCAGGACAAGGAGACAAAGATATCGATTGATCCGCGCAAGGGGCCTGAACGCAAAAATTGTGAGCAGCCTTAGAAAAAACGGTTATTGGTCAATTTCTAGTTAACATTAAATGTGCTGATGGCCAATTGGTGGGCCCTATTAGGTCAGAAAATTGCAATCTGTGCAGCAGTGGAACAGATGTCAACAGGAAAATGAGAAAAATCAGTTTTTGAGATTTAATAGTCCAGCGCTGTGTGCATGTGTGTCTGTGTGGGTGTTATTAGTTGTGTTGACATACAACGTGTGATCACCTCAATTGTGGCCGGTGGCCTGTCCCAAAAACAAATCTGTTATAAAGTATATCAAATAATCCGAAATGTGGTTCCACACGTTTATTCCTCATCAATGTCAACGCCGTCTCCTCGCCACCCACCACTTTCCACATCACCCTCAACTCTTTTGTCTTTATTTCTGTATTTTTAAGCCTCTCACTGCGTCACGCGGCCAAGTTGCAGCGCACAATTATCCTCCTATAGGCCAGGCAACCGCACACTCAACCTCACGGTGAAAAATATTCCTTTTTATTCCCCTGGTGGGTGAGTTATGCTCATTTATATTCCAAAGTTTGATTTTTAAAAAGCAAGTAAACAGAACATCTCCTAGAAAAGTAAAGCCCCGAGCTGATCTTTTTTAGCTACGCTGTCAACAGCGTCTCCCGTCGGCCACGCTGTTCCTCTCTCATCCGCGCCAAGATCAACGTTTTCCTCTCACCACCGCTGCTCTGTCTCCACGAACTCATCACTTTTACCCTCCCGCCACCGGTGGCCTTTTACTTTTACTCCTCAGAATTTAATTACCACCCGTTACCAGACCCACCAACGCGATTTCGCACCAGCATCCATTTGAGTGCAAGATGGATGGTCAACCCCCCATGTGCCGGTTTTTACCTCCAGGCCACGGCGAGGAGGAGCTTGTGGCACTGAGCTCTGGCCGTGTTATTTCCAAGCCCTCCGCGTGCCTCCACCGAGGCTTTACCGTGTTATATGTAAAGACAACAAAATCTCCGCCTCCATTTTTATATATTTATTTTGAAGCTTTGGCCTTATCTGCTCTAAAATGCGTCTAAACACAGGAGATTTGGAGGCTTTGGAAAACGGGTCGATCAGATTACCCTAAATATCTGATCACTTATAGCCCATAATGTGTATTTCCTGTGCTTTAATCTACGCTGAGCACATGTCCGCGCCCAATCCAAGGCAAAACAACGTTTTTAACATAAGTGTCTCTTATTTAGTCCCCGTGTCCTCGTTTCCCACCCGAGCCATATACCGCGCCGCTGCTCTGAGCATGCCCAGGGCCGGATGTGGGCCCGGTGCCCCAGTAATGGAGGATAAATCAGTTTTTAAAAGGTCCATATAGGGTGAAGCTGCAAAACGTATCCAAAGCCTGAGGATTTAAACGGGGACGTGAAATCCCCTTTTGTTTGGCTGTGGGCATGAGGCTGAGTGAGCGAGCCCTGTGTGGGCTCCTGGTTCCAGTCTGGGGGGCTTCTTCAGCGCCAGCGTTTCCCAGCAGGTAATTGGGGCTCCTCTGAGCCAGTGGGTGTGTAATCTCTATAAATACAGTGAGGATACGGCCCCCTCAGTTTCCATGGTAGACGTGAAAGGACACATGGCACTTTTATTTAAGGTTACTGATGAGGCCGAGCGATTTTCTATCAGCTCTTTCATTTTCTTTTGCTTCTCCTCCTTCTGGTCGGGTTTTTCCTCCATGGGTTCCCCGAGAGATTCAAAGATGGATACCGATTTCCACTTTATATAGAATTGTTTATTCGGGGATGCATGATTGCCTCTGTGCCCAGCTCAGATTTGACCTTGTCAACTTTTGAATTGCTCTCGTCATTATTATTGTATTTAGGGCCTTATAATGGTCTCAGGCAGGAGCCTGAAAGGTCGTGAAGTCACCAGATTGCGCTGAAGTGACAGTACAGTGTTTTTCACGTGTGTCACCCCGATACAATCTTCGCTCTGTATTTGACTGGCAGGCTGCGGGGATCTCACGAATGAACCCCTGAATGCAATCACTGCCCCGTTCCGCACTTCTCTGCCACCGCGGACGCCTCCACGCCTTTTGTCTCAACCACCAATCAGACAGAAATCACTGATTTGCAGCCAGGAGACACATGGTGGAGGCAGACGTTGTTGAAAGAGGAAAGGATGGCTGAAGGCATATCAAGTAGGGCTGCGGTGATTATTTTCACCATCGATGTGTTCTTTTTTTTTTTTTCCTGGGTGAATTGATGAATGTAGTCTGCGGGGCGTCAGGATATGCTCATCACCAGGCAACCCGGAGCGCCAGGCGATGATTCCCCTTGCTGGTTTTTGTCCGACGTCTGGCTCTTCTGCCTTGATGAATGACTGGAAATTTGTTTTCAGCCATGCAGGCGGTGCACCGCTGGGCATTGCCGTGCTGCTGTGTCAGCCCGCCACTTTGCTCCAGACTGATATATCTCAACAAGTATGGATGGATGGATTGCACAGGTGTTCCGTGGTTCCCAGAGAATAAATAGGAGGACGCTGGCGATTCTCCGTCAAATGTATCAATTCCCTATTTAGAATGGCTGCCAACCTGTCCCATGGACGTGTTCCTTTATTGCATTTGACGAAATGTTCCGCTAATTGTCTAATAATTGATTCGTTCACTCATTTAGAGTTCCAGTCTTTATATATAAAGTCTATTTACGTGGCAATTTGATGGACCTCAAATGTCCCTGTGCTGACGTTTCTAATTTGCAGGTGGAAGATCATCAGGAGGAGGAGTTGGGCTGGAATTCAGTTGAACGGTGCATTCGAAATGTACGAGTCAACAGGAAGCAAAGGAAAACTCAAAATCATCAATAGTAGATAAAAGTAAAAATAATAATAAAAACCTGAGAAAGCCACACGTGGAAACAGGCTGATGTAAACTAATTACAGATTAGGGTTTCATCACACAGAGGAAACTCAAAGCATCAAACGTTTTGCTCCTCATTTAATCCACGTGTCTTTTAAATGTGTTGGCTCTGTTTGACTTGTCTACACACACACACACACACACGTTTCAAATATTTCTCTTTTTTTCCCCCCATTCTTAGATTTCCTCACCAGCCAGGATACACCTCCTCCGATGTGTAAAGCTAATTACTACCCCTTCCACCCCAATGTCGTACAGGGCAGCGCTTCTTTCATATGCAAATGTGATTCAATTATGCTGGGGGTTGAGCTCATTAGACTGGATTTACATTTAGAGGTGTTTTTCTGCTCCGTCCCCTCTGAAACCCTCTCGCCAGTATTTGCAATCTCAGGATTCTGATGACCTGGCATTTCCCGGCCTTTTTTTTCTTTTTTTTTTCTCGCCACCGCAGCGCTCACAAAGTCGTGTCTGCTCATCAAAGCTAGGAAATGGCACCCTGCTGCTTTTGAATGCACGGTTCACTTTGCTATATTAAACACTCTCATGGTTTTGTAATGGCTCGAGCTGCTTAATTAAGTGGGTCAGGGAGCCGATCAAAGGCCTCTGGTGTAGATACAATCGGACCACATCGCCCAAGTATACTCAGACACCACATTTTTTTGTCAGTCAGGCTCAGGATGGGACATTTCACTCATTCACCCTCAGACTTAGATTTCCCATGTGTGTGTGTGTACATACTATACAGGCATACAAACATATATACATACATCTATATGTATACTGTATATGTGTATATATATATATATATATATATATATATAAATGTCCCTTTATCATTATTATAAATAGTCAAATTAAATGTTGCAAGAAATCTATAAATATATATGAAAAACATCATCTAAGAAAATAAAAATGTACTTAAACTATGCATAAATGAATAAAAAAAGATTTTTAAGCAAATTGCTGTATTTGTCGATGAATAATTCATTGATATGTTCCCTTTTTCCCAAAATTTCCACCTCAACTCAAACTTTTTTCCCCACTCTTTTCACAAAAACTCTAGTCGTTGCATCAGACTTGCGACTTGTTTGAGTTTGTTTTGCTTAAAGGTTTTAAGCCGCGGGATGACTGACTGTTTTAGGTTTGTTTGTTTACAGAAAGCAGTCGATCTAATGGTGAGGGGAGACAAATGATAGGGGTAGCCATCAATCACAACCATTGTCTTGCTGTCAAATTACCTCCGCCGTGTCACTCCACCCCTGAGACAATTTTTTTATTTATTTTTTTAGTGAAGTTAAGGAATATATTATTTTACCATCTGTCAGAGGAATGATTATGACGTTAGTGTGCCGAGTAAGTTTCAGAGTTCAAACTTTTGGGGACCAATAATCCTCTGCACACACCGCGCTGCCTACCGCGTGCAGTAAAAGGTATGTGCATGAATATTAACTTCAAAAATTGTCGTCCTATTTTCATTTGCTCTTTTTTTTTTTTTTTTTTTTGCTGATACGGTACTACACGTGGGGATAATCGTGTTAGAATAAAAAGGGCGGATTGAGGGGCTTATCGGGCTCTGCAGGTGTGGTATTACAGGCTTCTCAATGGGCATCCGGCTTGTGGTGTGAAGTGGAAGCTGCTGCTGAACGTTTTGTATAAAATCCCACTGTACTTTTACCAGAACCTGGCCCAACGTGAAAGCCACAGGGTCTATTGGCAGCATGGCACGGACACACGCCCCCCCGAGAGGAGGGGGTATCCGGGCCTGACGTGTTTTTGTGTGGTGCTGATGCTGCTGTGGCCCTTTGTCGCATTCATTTTTTTTTGCCTTTCAGTGTACACACACACACACACACACGCACACACACAAAAGAGAGTAGAAAAACCCTTATTAGAGGAGAAAAGGGCCTCACTGTTCATAGAAATGGGTTTGAGGTAGCAGAAGCTAATATCCCACTAAATAAAGCGATCGCTTCAAGCCAGCCGGTATATATCGTTAGCGACGTAACGCAGTTGAATGGATTCATCCTTCAAAGCAAGGCAGAAAAGCCGAAGGAATTTATTTTCATCTTTATGTATAATAATCTATTTCTGTCTGGCGCACAGTGTTTGGGCTCAGCTAATCAAAAAATCACCCCCCAAACTTTGTGTTATTTACTCGTCTATTTTCATGCCACATTGTGGTGAAATGAGACAGTGGATGTGGACCACTGAATATTCAGTGAGTCTTTGTAGACTAATTATAATGTTTGTCTCCATAAACTTGGGGACTCCACGCAGCGGCTGCATACGGCGGAGCAGAAAATAAATGGGTTTCTTGCTTTGATGCGGCTGTGTGGTGGTGCAGGGGTGTGATGTGAGGCTGCGGGAAATAAAGAAATCATATTCTTTATTATGAGGTGTTTTATTTATTGTTCTTTCTTTGTATGATCATTTAGGGCAACGACAGTGCATTGCGTTGTGCCCAACCCCTGCCTCAGCACGAGGATTGCAGGGGAAATCTATTCTGGGCTGGGATTAAATTAATGGAACATTTTATTGGTGCGGGTCATGTTTGGTGGTGTTGCCGCATTGTGTTGAGGAAGAATGTTGAGGAATGTTGAGGGAATGTTGAGGGAATGTTGAACTGCCTTCCGGCAGATTCTGCACACTATCGAATGGGAAATAAGTCCATCGTGAGGAATGTAATGATTAATGCGAGTCTGGATGAGTCTGCACATGTTGCCTGCTTGAATATGTGAGGCGTGTGCGCACAAACACGCCACCATCATGCCATATGCATACAAATGCCCTCATAGGAGCTAATGTCCTTACTCAACGATACCATTATTCAAGCTGTCATACACCTCACCCATATTTATGCACACACTGAGCCACATATACATACAGTCCAGACACAATAATAGGTGCCCACAGGGGGTACTTGGTAGGAAAATGTGTTTGTGCCGAAATTGCTCTCCTGTCTTGGAGATGTATGTTATAAACTTCACTTTCTCGGGTATTTTCTCAACCACGTCACAACCAAAAGTTTGGAACTTTTTCTTCTCTGCTCACCTCTGAAACAACAAGGTGGTCTAATATTGGAGGGGATGTTTCTATCGACGGCATTTCTAACACACAATTCAACTTTGAAACTGCTGCTTTTTGCATTTTTACATTAGTAAATCATGAGCACGTGTAATGTTTGAAAAAAATGTGTAATTAATGCAAACAAATGAGACCATTAGATCCCTGCCTGCTGACTTGCATTTTGAAGTGTGTGTGTGTGTGCGTGTGTGTGCGTGCGTGTGTAGGTGTGTGTAGGTGTGTGTAGGTGTGTGTGTGTGTAGGTGTGTGTGTGTGTGAAATACAGTGAAGAAGCTGGTTTCTGAATAAGTATTTGTTCAGAGTCGGACATTCCACAGAATAAATATATTAACGAAGAAAATCTGACAAAAAATAAAAATAAATAAAAGCTTCAATCTTTTAGGATTACATAATGGTGGTCAACATGGGGAATTCCAGTGATCGTGTAGGAAACTACCTGTCGTAAGTGGTAACCACGGAGACAGGTGGTGAGCCTCAGCTGTTACAGGTTATCAACAGGCATCGTTGCAAAATCAATACGCCGCCTTTTCCCCTTTTCTGCAATTTGCGGCGTCCAGGGAAGACGTATTAGCAGGACACAGACACCGCTGGGCAGCGTAATTGTTGGCTGTTGTAGGCGAGTTGTGAATTGCACTGGAAATGTTGATCATTTGTTTGTTTTTGTGTATATAATTATGTTATGGGGGGTTTTGCAAAGATTAGCTCTGGTGTTTTTCTGTCGTGGCATAAGAAAAATGCCATATGGCATTGTGTATGACATATGTAGTAAAAGTATGATTGTTAAGAGTATGTAGAGATGGAAATGCAATTGTGTGTTCGCCTCTCACACAGAGATGAGCCGTTGTGTTGTTGCTGAACGGTAGGAGAGGTTTTGGTTGGATTTTCCACGGCAGGAAGCAGTTTGTGCGTCTGCGCCGGCTCTGAACACGGTGCTAGTGCCTAGTGTCTGGGTTTTTGATGGTCACAGACGCTGCTTCCCCACAGTGGGTGACACCGGCTACCACAGAGTAGCCAGAGGTCGGGCTCGCAACCCGGCCGTGTACAAAGAGCAGCAAACAAAAACACTCCAAAAAAATTCAACCTGCCAAAAAAATAACAGGAAGCATCTTTTTTTTCGGGTTCTTCCATCTTTGGATTCTCCCCAACATCCCTCCAGGGCGTCTGGCAGCATCTTTCACGTTTTTTGTCATAGCAAATATTGCACTTTTGCCACAGGTCACCGCCGTCACCAGCTGGGGGATGAAGCTCGTTTTTTTTTTTCTTAAGAACGAAAACACCCTAACCTGGGGTGTAAATCAAACCAAAACAAGACCCAACCCCGCCGCCTTCTAATCTGTGAGCGTGCAGACGCACAAAATTGCAAATGAGCGTCGGCGGCCCGCAGGAGGAGTGGCGGGCGTCAGCCAGGCGGGCCCAGCTGCTGATAATTGACCGAGATGCGCAAATACCATCTGGGGGGTGTCTGCCGTGGAAAATCTTCACTTTCCAGGAGTGTGTGTTGCGGGGGGGATGACCGGCATGCCGCTACCAGACAACAGACTAATGCCCAGAGGCTGCTCACTGACCCGTGAAAAGATATGACAGTATCATAACCGCCATCTGCTCGGCCTCTGTCGGCGCTATTCATACATCTCCGGACTACGCAGAGGTGGAGACCAGATTTGTTGACTTCTTTTTACTTCCTCGTTTTTTCTCCGTGCTTCCTTGTCATCCCTGTGTGCGTTCATATACACACATTTACTTACAACTGCTGTGTGCATGCTGAGCTAATAGACCCCCCCCCCCCCCACACACACAAAGACACACACTCTGAGTCAACAAGTCCCCCAAAAGTATCTGGTATGGAATGCCTGGCTGCAAATATTGAAGTATGGTTTCGGAATAATTCATATTTTTGTATTTTGCGCCGCTTTGATTTTTGACGGCCCCGATTTTTGAACAGCGAAAGAAACGGAAGCAAAAAGAAATCGCCAATATGACGACGAGACGTTTGTTGTCTCGTCTTGACACAAAATCAAAACATGTGCACCAAACATTGGGGGGAGATTCTGTTGGTCCAAGTAAAACAGTGAATGGTAGAGATGGATCTTGAAAAGGAGACTCATTATGTGAGTAGAGGTATTTCGCTCTGTCTGTAAAAAAAAAATAAAATAAAAAAATGGAATTCAGGCTTAAATCAGGGAAAATGCGTGGAGTCCCATCAGGAGAGTCGGTTAATTACAGATCATATGCTTTGTTCTCTCTGGCGTAAAAAAAACAAAAAACTCAACCGCGTCTTTATTCGTCTTACAGCAAATTTTTGGTATGGACCCATCACCGTGAGATTGATTAGAGTGAGAAATCAGGAAGGGGGTGAAAAGGATTGGAACGGGAACCAAAACCGAATTGTGTGTGTATGTTTTTTTTTTTTGGCACACCATAATTATATTTCAATCATGCAAATGAGCTTGGTTTTGGTAGTTAGAGGGCTGTTGGAGTGTGTAATTGAAAATGCAAAAAGATTGTCTCGCATCAAAATGTCGAGGAACGCGTTGACTGGCTACTAATCGGAATGGACCCCCCCACCCACCCACCCCCACCACACACGCACACATGCGGAATCGTGCCTTGATCTCTCTCGAATTGAATCGTTTTATCTTAATTAAGTGTGCAGAATCCATCCAGGTTTGGGAGAGTGCCAATTTCTCTCACCTATCCTCTCTCTTTTTTTTTCCAGGGGAGGGGAAAAGAAATCATCTCTTTCCCCCACTTTTATAAATATTTCTGGGGCTCGCTCGGATATCAAATGAAAGCAGTGATTGGAGGATGCCGTCAGTTCACTGAGGCTGCACAGAGATTGTGCGCTCGCTCCCGTCAGTGGAGCTGCGGTGATTTTGTTTCGGTAGTGAGTTGTGCCGCACCTCCACTCTGTTTTGTGTCTGTGCGTGTGTGGGTGTCTGTGTGTGCGTGTGTGTAGGTTTCTGTGCGTGTGTGTAGGTGTGTGTGTGCGTGTGTAGGTGTGTGTGTGCGCGTCTGTGTGTGTGTGTGTCTAGGTGTGTGCGTGTCTGTGTGTGCGTGCTTGTGTGTAGGTCTGTGTGTGTGTGTGTGTAGGTAGGTGTTTGTGTGTGCAAGTGTGTGTGCGTGCGTGCGTGTGTGTGTGTGCGTGTGTGCGGGTGTGCGGGCGTGCGGGCGTGCGTGTGTGTGTAGGTGTGTGTGTGTGTGTGTGTGTGTGTGTATTTTATGCTTTGCACTTCTGCTAAAAACTCTCGTCTGTGTGTGTGTGTAGGTGTATGCGTGTCTGTGTGTGCGTGCTTGTGTGTAGGTCTGTGTGTGTGTGTGTGTAGGTAGGTGTTTGTGTGTGTGCGACGTGCAACATTTCCGTGTCTGCGTTACGTCCATTTGTATCGGTGCACATATGTGAGGTGTGTTGTGCACGTGCATGGGTCTGCTATTAGCTCCTGCACGGATACCACCCAGCGATGAGGCCTCATTAGAAAGAGAGCGCTCCCGTGGCCGGCCAAGATTTAACACCTCATCCAATAATTTATTCAATCTATTCTTGAGTATTGCATGCGCCGGAAGAAAGGGCTCAGGGTTATGTAAGAGTGTGACAGTGCCTCGTTCGAATGTGGTATGATGGTAATTATAAATCCGAGGGAGTCGACAGATGGCGAGGTACTTTAAAGGTTCAGCAGGTATAAGTATTACTTCGCTGCTTCTGCCAGATCAGTGCTCAGGAGAGCGAGAGAGAGGAAAATGGAAAAGTAAAAAAAAAAAAAAAATCGAGGTTGATCTCTCTCGAATTGAATCGTTTTATCTTAATTAAGTGTGCAGAATCCATCCAGGTTTGGGAGAGTGCCAATTTCTCTCACCTATCCTCTCTCTTTTTTTTTTTCCAGGGGAGGGGAAAAGAAATAATCTCTTTCCCCCACTTTTATAAATATTTCTGGGGCTCGCTCGGATATCAAATGAAAGCAGTGATTGGAGGATGCCGTCAGTTCACTGAGGCTGCACAGAGATTGTGCGCTCGCTCCCGTCAGTGGAGCTGCGGTGATTTTGTTTCGGTAGCGAGTTGTGCCGCACCTCCACTCTGTTTTGTGTGTGTGCGTGTGTGGGTGTCTGTGTGTGCGTGTGTGTAGGTGTGTGTGTGCGTGTGTAGGCGTGTGTGTGCGCGTCTGTGTGTGTGTGTAGGTGTGTGCGTGTCTGTGTGTGCGTGCTTGTGTGTAGGTCTGTGTGTGTGTGTGTGTAGGTAGGTGTTTGTGTGTCTGTGTGTGCGTGCGTGCAAGCGCGCGCGTGTGTGTGTGTGTGTGCGTGTGTGCGGGCGTGCGGGCGTGCGGGCGTGCGGGCGTGCGTGTGTGTGTAGGTGTGTAGGTGTAGGTGTGTGTGTGTGTGTGTGTGTGTGTGTATTTTATGCTTTGCACTTCTGCTAAAAACTCTGAAGAGTTGAAGCTGAAGACACAAAACTTCCCTCAAATCACAAATCTGGGAAAAACTAGAGAAAACACTTTACAACAGACGAGCATCGTTTGTTTGTGGTTGTCGACTTAACGACTACACTTTGTCTTCTTATTGCTCTCTTTGCGCTCTCTATTGGTATTGTCTCCACCGGTGTGGTTTAAGAGCTACAGGAGTTTGTGAGATTTGTGTTTTCATTAGTACGTTCACATCCCTTTGAAAGCAACAGCATCCCGCTGTGAGGAATATAATAAACTGGAGTTTCAGGAAAATATGGGAAAGTAGCAAAGATTTAAAACGGGGGAAAATTTGACAATTTTGTTCTTTGGAGTTGGAAGTTAAATGTTGTTGTCATGCACCTACACATCTTTTCTGATTAAATAACCTTGAGAGTGTGAATTATTATGAAATACCAGTAAATACTGTTTTTGGTTGTGAATTTAGAGAGGCCATTTTTGTTATGGCAAACCCAAAAAACACAACAAATGACCGACCGAGATGTCAACAACTCTCACCCTCACAAAATCCTAGAAAAAAAAACAAAAAAACGTGGACTTGAAAAACATTTGGGCGTTTTGCGGTGTCGTGTTTTACGAGGAAAGAGGGAGAGGAGATGGAGGAAGAATGGAGGGAGACACTGCAGCCTTGACAGTCACGCAAAACACAAGCCTCCCGTCCGTGCTCAGGGCCGAGGTCACAGCTGACGATTCTCCCACCACTTCCACACCTGACTTTACCGCGGCAGCATCCTTGGGCAGATAATCCCGGCGGTGTGAGCCAGGCGTCGTGTCAGATTTTTATCTGGCTCACGTAGCGTGAAGTGGAGTCAAATGAAGTGCAGGTTTAACATCCGCCGCGTTCACTCGCGCGGAACGTTTACATCGCTGAGGCACATTTGTTCTCAAGAACATGGAAAATAGCGGCGAGGGTGGCCGCATGCGCTGGTTGCAATTGTTGCGTTCGTTTACACCATTACCTCTTGCACTGGTACATTTTTAATTTTTTTTTTCATATACATGTAGAAAGGCTCTGCGAAGCGAGAAAACAAAAGCTGGTGTGCAAAACCCAGCTCAGAGCCGACGACTGGCATTACTCTCGTTGAGAGGGGGGGGTGGATGCGTCCAAAGAGACATCCCCCCCCCCCCACACACCCACCCACCCACCTGAGTTTCGCTCGTTGCACATACTCGAGGTGTGGAATGAGCTGGAGATGGAACCGCCCACCTTACAATCAATAGATGAGCCGCGCTCGTTACCGGAGCCTCTAAAAATAGTTGGAAATCTGACTTCCGAGATGAGGCTTCATTCAGATTTGTCAATTGCAGATCGAATGTGTTTATTGGGGCATATTGCACATAATGTGAATGTCACATTTTTTTAATATTTCGAATTGGCATGAAAACTAATGACTGACATAAAAAAAAACCCACAGTCAATGCTGTATATTACTATAACCTACTGTTGAGATATGGATACATGGAATTGATGCCATGGAGGCAGCTATATAAAACAAACAAAAAAATACAAACATATAATCAATATAAACCTCATCACCTCCCTACATGTCCCACATACGTTTTAAGCATTAAATATAATATAAACAAAAACTACAAATGTGCACCGGACGTCTGTTTTCAGCTCTGATAGAGCACACGCATGTTCCTGCGTTGTTCTTTTTTTTGGGTTTGCCCATACGTGTGTGTTTGTCTGACTGACAGGCAGTACTTGAGCCCAGGTGTCACTGTGTGAGTTCTTGACGGAGACCCCAGGGGGTCGAGCTCCTGTATCTCCAGGGTTTAGCTGCAGGCGCGGGTGGAGAGGAGGAACAGGAAAACAGAGAGAGAGAGAGAGAGAGAGAGAGAGAGAGAGATGGAGGAGTTGAGGTCGTGAAAGACGGATTCAATGGAATTCATAGCAAGGGTCGGACGCAGAAGACACAGGAGACTGATAAAATAAGAAAAAAAGCTATTTTGACCTATTTCATCTGCGTGAACCCACCAAATTAACTTTCTTTTTCGAAATGGATAAAAAAAAAAAAAAAAAAAGCTTTACCAAATGAATGAAAGTGTCTGCTGTAAAACCAGCAGAGTGTAATGATTTATATTATCTGTTAAAAAGGCGCAGGAGCGTACCCCAGCTGTAAACGCCATATTGGATACCTATCTGAATTTACCAATCAAACACATTCATTCGGGTTGTCCATGTGTTATAATATATATATTTACATATATATGTATATACAGTATTTGCCAAAAATTCCATTTGAATATGATCCCTTTCAGAATCACGTGGCCTCCCCCAAGGTGGGGGGCGAAACGTGTGTGTGTGTGTGTGTGTGTGCGTGTGTGTGATTCACGAGCCGTCATTTGCAATTAGCCGCCGCCCTACGCGCCATAATCAATCACACTAAAAACCGAGATGGTCTTAATCGGATCTCCTGTTATATCTTCATTTGTCTGATTGTCTGGAAGCTGAATGGCGAAGGCCATGGTTCCATCTCAACCGCCATGTCGGCAAACGCTGAATTTCTGGCCTGTTTGTCATAATAAAAGAAATGAAAGCGACGGCCGGTGGAAATCATGATGTATTACAATAAGTTAAGATAATTTTTTTTATCGCTGCGCTGTCCGCGTCTGGTAGATTTTGACATGCGGTGCGAGACATCCTCTCTAAATCTGACTGACTGTATCTTTGGCCTTATTGGCACTTAATTGGTCCTTTTTTTTTTAACCGATACCCATTGGGATTCTTATCTCAGGAGAATGAAGTCATACGCTGCTGTGCGCGTGATTGTCAGTTTACCATTTTGCCATTACGCGATACACCCACTCGGGGGGGGAGGGGGGGGTAGGTGGATGTGGTAGTTACATTTTAACTTTATGTTACGTGTATGTGCAGCTGCGAGTGCGCAACCTCCATAACTTCTCCACTGTGATCAAACATCAGCTATTTTTGAAGCCCCGCAAAAATGCTGCAACAGCCTGCAGCAGCGGCTCCTCGTTCAAAAGCTTCCAAAAAAAAAAAAAGACCCGTGCTAACGTTTACCCGACAAGGCTCCTCACGTATAGACGTGGTGTGACTTTACATTTTCGAATAAAGAAGACTGTTCCTCCCATCCTATTTCCAACCGGCTGCCAACACAGTCTCAGGGCCGTAATTTCAGTTCTCGGGGTGTTTTTTTTTTCTTTTTCTGTATATTGGACGATTAAAAAAAAAAAGTTGGATAAAGACTTTTTGGGACTCCCGAGGAAGTGGCGTGAAGTGGGATAAATTGCCTCAGATGAATGTGCTCACGACCACGAGGAAGTGAGAGTTTGTGGTGGTGTGGTCGGAGAGAGAAGTGAGATTTTCTCTCATTTATCATTTCATAAACCAAACAATTACTCAATTCAGGAAAAAAATAATTAGGGGAGATTACAAAATTCAATTAAACTTGAAAGATAACAAAAGTACCCATTAATTGCGGACTGAGGGTCAAACCAAACTAACATTGCATCAGAAAAGATGGTGTCGTCAGGGTTTCTCCGCTGTTATTTTTCTACTTTAATTACCAACCCATAAATGAGCTGGAAAGAAAATCCTGCATGGATTTAAAAGGACCATGTATTGTCCATTGTGTGTTAATTTTGAGGGTTTATTGATTTAGTCATTTTTTCCGCGCACTAGTCACTATTTTCCGTCTTTATATAAACTAAATGATTTTTTAATTGAATGAAAATAATGAAGGGCAATAAACAACTCTATTAGAAGAAGAAGAGGGAGAAGTGTAATCATTCTGTTCTGAGTTCAGTTTAGAAAAATGCGTTGAAATCAAAGTGAAGCTGCATTTGAAAAGATGGCCTCATCTTGTTCTTGGGTTTGTGTTCTGTTGGTGGGTGGGGGGGGTGGAAAAAAACTGAACTGGAAACGGTAAATGATGCATGAAAGGAACAGAGAGAGAATCTGAAGTAGGACTGGAGAGGGGGCCAAGTTTGGGCTATTTGATAAAAAAAAAAGAAAAAAAAAAAAAGAAGAAAAAGCCATATCCTTGTGTCATTACTCGAGAAAACCGTCCTTGTGAGTCACTGTGAAACCACAGAGATGAGCGCTGTTAATGTTTATCTCACCAGTGAGGTCGAGAGACTCTGCAGCCACTGCGGGACCGTGTTGTGTGTGTGTGTGTGTGTGTGTGTGCGTAGTATAGTATAGCATAGCAAGACCCCCCCCTGAGCTGCCCAAGATTCCTTTTCATATCCTAGCCCCTGAACACAGTGTGTTTGTGTGTGTGCTGTCAGCTCAGCAGCAGTGTGCGCTGGTAGCAACATGGCCCACTGATCCCTACAGGGAGCTGTGCACATATCTGGAACGCGTACGCACACGCACGCCCGCACACGCAGCACACAAGCACACTTAACGCAAATCCCCCAAAAATGCAGGCGCGTTTTATGTTTTGGGGTATTGATTGACGGCCATATTTACACAAACACTGACCTGTGCTGCACAGTAGGCACATGGGGAACCGTTTGTTTGCCCGCCAAACGCCGACCCACACGCACACGGACACACACGGACACACACGGACACACAATCACTGCTTTTGGGCTCAGCGCAGCACAGCGGAGCCCCTCACACGGAAAAACCGTGTGACCTTTGAAGCCATCCCTTCTCTGAGTGAACGGGGAGCGCGGCGCATCCTGTGCGGCTCAGAAATGAGTTACACGCGGCTAGGCCGAGTTGAGGATGAGCGCCCCGGAGAGATTGCCCCGGCTATGAACGGCAAATCCACGTTGGGGGAGATTTCAGGCAGAGAGCTCGGTGGCCCACTGACAGAGAAAAATATCTCGTTTTGTACAATGACTTTTTAATCTTCTCGGAGACAAATTAGGTTGCTCAATAAACTGTTGATTGACAGAAAAATGAGCCCAACCACATTTTTGATAACATAGCGGATTTTAGTCGTGCACGGAAGGACCAAATTCCTCCCTCTCAAGTGAAATCATTGAGTGGTTTGTGATGTTTTGTTTTTGTTTTATTATAAATGGAATATCTTTGTGACGGTTGGTCACTATAATGACGCCACACGGACATTTTTCAGTCGTCGCAGGCCAACATATGAAATGGATGAATTAAAAACAAATAAACGTATCTACACTGTCACAATTCACTCTTATTCTCTATTTATGGAGATTCAGCACACGTCTTACATTCTTTCTCTGCAGTGTTACTTCATATAGTTTGTTTCTTTTTCTTTTATTATTAGGAAACATCACACGAAGCCTAATTACTCCCTTAACAGACCGGCTCCTGCCTTTTTATTTGCATGAATCTGTGTCACTGGATTCAAGTTTTGCTCGGGGGACTCGTTTTGTTACCCACCCTGGAATCGCTACATCTCGCCGTTAAAATTTCACGACTGTTGTCTCTGCGTGACAAAGACCAACGGCACTTTTATCTTTCATGGCTCTCCACGCTGCAGAAGTGTGAGTATAAAAAAAAAAAACAAAAAAAAAAAACAGCAAGCGCGTTCCGGTGGCCAACGGGAGCAGTGCTAAGCTGCCAAGTGTTGCCAGGCATGATGCCCATTATGATGCTTATGAATCGCTCAGCTGGGTTGTTAAAACACAACTAGCCATTGAATCCGAGGCTTAAGTAAAGACACTGCTAGTAAATCAGCTGCAGTCGCTAATGAGAGAGAGAAAAAAATAAAAATAAAAATCTGCTGTTTTTTCTTCTTCCTCAGTGGACCTCCTGTCTTTCTCGGTTGGCCAGCCCCGCTCTGGTTTATATTTCGTCTTGTGTGCCGTGCTTTAAGTCACAACTGATTTTCTTTTTTTTTCTCTAACCGAGCCTGCTTCAATGCCATGTCTTTGCCCGGGACCACGTACTCTGTGTCTAATTAATGCAAACTAAGTGAAAACGAAAAAAAGCATCCTCCCGGGATGCCGGTGTTTAAAAAAAAAAGAAAAAAAAAAAAAAAGTCGTTAAGTGTGAATGGAGAATCATTTCGGGGTTTCCAGATTGGTCAGTGGCGATAATAGGGGGCTCAGATATTGATCTACTTTCATCAACAGAGTGCTTTTCTCTGCTGGCTCTCTCCTTTCTCTGGACAACCAGACATGTGATATGAATACCAATGATGCACTGAGGCTCACATGCAATCGTGCACATGCTGATGGAGAAAAATCAGTGCACTCGGCGAAACACGGGCCATTCTTCACAGACTTCAAATTGCCCCACTTTTTTTAAATGTTCATACCAGCATTATTATTATTTTCTTTTACCATCACAAGGAACAAAGATGAACTTCTACGTCTGTATGTGTTCAAACCAAACTTTGGAATTGACTTAAACGAAACGTGCAGATAGACGATGATCACGCTCATACAAGATACCTGGCTAACACCCAGTGCTTCGTCAAATCGTTTTTATTATTACGTGATTATAAGCCTGTATTTTCATCTATTTGACGTACAGCGACCGACGTAGCTTGGGGACCAGCATCGGAGCCGTTAGTGCAGCCAGATTATCATCTGAGTGATAATCCCAGGAAGGAACCCAAAGGCAGTCTTTATGTGGCCTGTGCTGATTTCAAGGGAGGCTAATCAATATGGAAGTGCCAGACTTTGACATAAATGTCACTGAGGCTGCATGTTGGACATGATATCTTGAAAGCATATACACGTTGTGGTAGTGGGGGGGGGGGGGGGGGGCCGGGCCGGGGGGGGGGGGGGGGGGGGGGGGGGGGGGTGAAGAGACTGTGTGAGATGAAATATATATATATATATATGTATATCATGAATTATTATAAAAAAAAAAAAAATGTCAAGCATATAGTTTTTTTTGTGTTTTCCCTAGCTAGATTGAACTCGAACTAGATTGGAATGATCATTGACATGAATCACAAGTTGGACTTTGAATTGATGTTGATGTTTGGAGATAACCGTATAAATTCACCCAGAGGGCAAAGATGTGGAGCCCCGGGATCGATAGCCTCTATAGGGGAGCCGTGAATACTTCGACTATTTATTATCATGACTCACCATAAAAGTTGAGGAGCCATTTTACCCCGGACCAAAGAAGAGGATTCACCTCTCTGTCGTTTGTCATCCATATATCCAGTTGGCATCTTATTAATGGAGCCGGAGCCATTTGTTGTACTTCAGCTGGAAGCAGTTTCAAATTGGATTTAGCTTAGCGCCATGATGGCCGCGGTGACCTTTGCAAGGTGGGCTTGTTGCAGAATGTGACTTTGTGTTATTGCTTTTTTTTTTTTGTATGTTGCCCTTATGGGTTCCATCCAGTCTGACTGTGGCAGAGAAGGGGAAACTGCAATCCCTGAGCTTGAGTTATGAATACTGTCATAATCCACATTGATATATATATATATAAACTGCAATTTATATTTATATTTTCTGTTCATTTTAACCTTTATACTTTACACTTATACACTTGTTTTCCAGTTTCAAAGAGGCAAGACAATAATACATATATGTATATATCTATATATATCTCTATAGATATATAGAGATATATATATACATGTTTTCTCAGAGATTCTTAAATACACAGATATGTCTGAATGTTCTACTTTTCTATTAAAGTTCCAGTACAATTAGAAACAAAAGTTTGCTTTTAGTTCCTTTCCCACGCACACAAACATCCAGAGAGAGCTTTAGAATAAAACCACCTCTCACAGTATTCGCCTCCATTAGGACGAAGCAACGACTCTGCAGTCGATTCTCGTCAACTAAGGGAACAGAAGCGAACGGCGCCGTAAAGCTTATTATATCTGGCACTCCAGATCCGCTGTAGTTTAGAGCTTTGATATCCCGCGGCTGTGATCCAGCGTCACATGACCTTGTTTTACTGCGCAGCATGTGAGCAATCGCAACACGAGCCCCAGCGTCACAAGTAATGAAACAATTGGGTCGGCTCTTTAAAACGTCCAAAGATGCAGAAACCAGGTGTTTGATGCCCATTGTTGGGTAACCTCCCTAATGGAATGCGTCCTGATATGAGTTACACCTGGCACAGGTCTCCCAGATATCCAGGATAACATTTTTTTTTTTCCGCCCGGGAAGGTGCCCTGGGGTGCTCCAATAGTGCTCTGAAGGGGTTTTTATCCGATCATTGACTTAAGGAGTTTTTTTTCCTAAACTCTAAGAAAAGGAACTTTTTTTTTTAACCCACGGAACAGAATCCCAAAGTCCTCGCACACCCGTTCAGTCATTTCTTCCTTGAGCTCAGCGAGAGGCCCGTGCTGCCGCTCCAAGCAGGAACGTCCCCAATATCTTGCTACCAGGTAATTCACTTCTGGCAATCTCACCGTTGTGTCACACTTCTCCTGCTTGTTTGAGGACATTTAAGCTCCACACAGGAGAGGCCTCCACATCCCTTCTTTTCCTCTTCCAATCTCTCTTATTCTGGAGGGGCCTTCGAGTTTAATGGGACCAGGAGTGGGAAAAAAAAACAAAAAAAACACTGATAATTGTAGCACATATAGAGAAAGATTAAATAACACCCCGTGGATGTCTTTTTACTTGGATTTATTCTATATTTGTTCTTCCCCGCTGATAGTGTGGGTAACCATGCGGCACACCGCTCTGTATCTCACATTTCCCCGCGTGATGTACCAAAGAGAGACAGCTCTTTAAAGAGTGCCACGGCGGTGTAAAGACATTTTATGATGCGTGGCATCCTATTTTATGACGGGCTATAAAAAATGAAGAAACTCTTGGAAAAAGCTTTTTCTCAGCAAAAAAAAACAAAAAAAAAACCCCAAGGCGATCGTGAGGTCATTATCTGACTAAACCTTTTAACAGCTTCTGTTAGTCACAAAACCTGACAAATAAAAATAAATAAACTAGGAGTGAGCACGGAGGGAAAGTGATAGACAGCCTTTTTCTCCCGGTGTCTCTTTATTTCCATTTCCTGCGTTTTGAGACTGGGAAATCTCTGAGGATATTTTTTTGAGGGAGGAGGAGGAGGAGGAGGAGAAGGATTCAGACGATGGAGGGAGAGAGACCTCGGAGTTCATCTCATTTCAGAGTTGGTGAGCAGCAGAGAAATGGCTGTCTGCTCGGTGGACCTCCTCCGGGCCCATTGGAGACATGGCTCCTCTCTTCCATGCCGCTTCATATCACCAACTCACCGCTCTCCTGCTGTGCAAGCCATCAACAGTCCACTGTGCGCTCCCACAATGCATCTGGGCCATACACTCAACGTTTAAGGGAATTCACTTTTGATCGTCTAGGGTTTGACCGCATGCCGGCTGAAAAATGCAAATTTGCACCGATGGCCGCGCCCCCCTTTTGTCTGCATGGTTCTGAGCCCGGTCATGCTTAGACTGTCACACCCGGACGCACGTATGTGGATTTAGGCGCACACAATTCACATTCATAATAAAGTCCACATTCACATAACCTTTGCAGAACAACTATGCATGAGAAGACACGGATACAAACATTCACGCATGCAGTGTGCAACTCTTCGCTCCGGGACTCTCTTTTCATTTCCTGGTCCAATCATTGGCTCCTTCACCACCGATGCACATAAACCTCGACACAAACAGCCTGCTGTCACAACCAGAGCCCTCGCTTTATTAAAGCACACGCACTCAGACACACAATCACACAGACACACACTCATGTTTAAATCCCCCTCCACCGAGCTGCAGACACAGATCCTTGAGCTGTAACAAATGTCTTCTGAAGAAGCTTTGTGCAATTATAGCCGTCCACACACCGCATCGATGACATCTTTGAATTCTTTCCACAACGACGCGGTTAATTGTCATTGTTTTACGCGACTGTTCCTCCGTATTGGCAGGTGGCCCCTTTTAATTTTTTTTTTTTCTACCAAGCATCACTCTACATTTAAACTCAAGCGAGTGTGTCGGAAAGGAAATCCTTGTCTAACTCTTCTTCAATTTCTTAGATGATTATGTTTTGCAGTGATTGGTTTGAAATACTTGCTTAGCTCTCGTTGGCTTGGGGAATACATAAATGAACAAATTAGGGATTCATTGACTTTATTTATGAGTGAAGGAGCCGGGATATTAAAGCCCTGTCAAATGCGCCACTGATGAAGTTCATGTTCAATATCCTGGATGCCTTAAATATACTATAAGCCACGTCAACCTCAGTATATTGAATAATCTGACTAATTTCCATGACTGACTTATTAACATAAACCTCTTAAATAAGAACTAATATATTTCAAGATTGTAAGATTTCAAAAAAAAAAAAAATGGTTTAATTTACACTTTAATGTTCATTGACAGACATTGCGGTATTTCATTCAATTCCCTTGCCTGTCTTTTTATCTGAACTGAATTAATCTGGTGTTTTGCGTTATTTGAGCTCCTGGAGCAGCTGCGGTGGCTGACGTCCAGGACCCACGGACCTCCTCACAGTGTAACCTTGCTAGAAAGGCAGGAGCATTACTCACCGCGCTTTCTTTTTTTTTTTTACCTCCGACACCCGATATTATTCCTACCTGCTTAACTGGATCTGATATCTTCTATTTGCACAAGGAGCACGGAAAACATCCCCCCCGGCCCCCCCGGGTATAATCCACAACATACCTGGAAAAGGATTCACTTGGATATGATGACTACGTGCCCAGACTCATTGTTATTTATGACACAGGTCTCCCCCAGAGTCTTAAGTGCACCGGCACATCATCTGTCACTGTCAACGCTTTTATTTGACTCACTTTCAAAAGTGCATTTACTTCACGGAGCGTGGGGGAAAGAGAGAGAGGGTGAGAGAGAGAGGGCCGCTCGAAACCAACCCTTGGACTGAAATGACGAGAGCGCAGAGCCCACATTGTTAAAGTTGAAGCCCTGCATTACCCCCGTAGGGCCCTCGCCCGCTAACTGCTGCTCTGCTCAGCACATTTGGCCCCGGCCCTTCGAGGGGCCTCCGTCTCCATCTCGTCCAAACAACCAGCAGCCCCCCCACCCCCTGTGCCTGACAATGTTCAACGCTGGGCCCACAGGCAATGGACAGAATTGAAGTGTCATAAAAAGCCTATTCATGTCCCAAATGTGTCTTCAACCTAGGAAGCACAGAGTTTTTTTTTTTACTGATTCTCTGCACAACTGGCCCAGTGCTGTGCATTGCTGTAGCTCAGCGGCTCCACCAGGGGAGATGTGGTGATGCCGTACAGAACGATGTGGGGGTGGGTGGGGGAGTTGGGCGTAACTAATGCAGAAACAGGAGGGTTATCGTTTTTTTTTATATCCATTAGTGTTTCTTTAGGATGGCTCCACATTATTTCCAAGTGAGCAGAGAGACAGGATGCGTTTCAAATACTGTTCTTCAAAGCAGTTTGTACACACCGGCTGCGTAGGCTCATAAACAACTCATTTTTGCCTTTGTTTAAACCACGTAATGTGTAATTACCATTCCAACGGAGAACAGGAGGAAATCGGAGCTCTCTTGTTTGCCGCGGTGCCCTTGACGCTGATGCCAAACTTTTTTTTTTTCCATTTGGCCCCGGTCCTTCCAGGGCTCTTTACATTTGAAAAGACAAATCTGCAGTTTTTAATAAATCTCCCCGACAACGGTTACCTGGACGAGACCGTGAAATATCAGAGAGCACGATCGAGGAATGATGAACCGTATCTAAAATGAAATTAAATCATGTGCTCTATTCAAGGTCTATTGGCTTATTCATTTACTTAATTAGTTACAGAAGAATGCAGCACAGGGCAAATATTATAATTTGAAATACATTAACATATATATTTCACAGATGTCATATTCACATTTTTGTGACTTTGCCATATTCGCCATTATCCTTACTTAACCCAAAAATAAAACATAATCGATACTTATGGAAGATTAAATGATGTCAGATGGAATAATTATGCCTATATCCGTTTATTCGGAAGATAAGAAGTCTGCCTATGTGAAGGTCCATGTGTGACAGTCCAACGCTCCCAGAGGAAGGAAAATGTGCCGCCTTGTGTATATATTTGTACGGATGTGTTTGTGCGGCTGTGTGTTGTGTTTGAAAGGTGGGAAGAAAGAGGCGGCTGTTTGGGAGAAAGAGAGACCAAGAGCCCGCTGTAAATGAGCCCAGGTTCAGACTCTTGGCAATTTATGGACAGAAATGACCCAGAGGCCGTTTTCTTTTATCCAAAGAGGCCGGACGATACATCGGGGAGGAAAACAACTTCAGTGTTGAAGAAACACAAGGCCCAGACTTATTGCCGAGCTCCGTGATGTATACGAGGCCCCCCGCTCCATCCATCTCGATCGGGTCACAACACTTCATTTTCCCTCATTTCTCTGAAAGGGGAAAATATGATTCCACCTATCGATTGCTGCATAAATGTGTTGCCTAGCGATGAAAGATGAGGTGTGCCTCGCTTTTATGTGATCCGATTAACCTCCAGCCAGGGAGTGGGCTTCCTGCTCGGCTCCGGTTCCTCCGCGGTGTCGGGGTGCCTGTGATGGGCACTTAGAGCGATTAGTGGACCGGTGTGTTTTGTTTGTGTTAATAGATCACCCAGAGAACATTTCGCTAACCAGCGGAGCCCATGCCCGGCCACTGAAGATGCTTTTCCGTATCTAGTGGTCTGCACTAAATTCAAGTGTTTCTTTTAGATCCTGATTTTTAAGACTTGTGGATAATTAATTAGATGCTCATTCACCTCTGGTTCTTATGAATAAGGCCTTGCCATAGAATATGTGTGTATTTTGCGGCTAAGATTTATTTCGCTGGCTTCCGGATAATGAAGCATTAAACGACTATGATGCTTGATTCCTTTTTCGAAGCCAATCATGAGTTTGCCAATTTATTTTTATATATATTTTTTTTTACATGAGCCTACATCAGACAATGACCTCGATAAGGTGTTTTTTTTTAACTTCTTCACCTTGCCCATAGCATTTTCTCCTTTTGAGCAGCGGCTGACATTTATATCCAGCAAAGCTGAACACAGCCCTTTTCATTTCATTGTTCTGTGTTTGATAATGAAAAACTTAGCACTCGCCCGGACCAACCGTAGATCCACTGATGACTTCAAGGTCTCCCCGGCAGTTCCTATACAAAGCGCACAGAGCAAATGTTTCACCGAAGAAAATGCCACGCAAAGACCAAGTCTTTGTGCACTTGGTGGATTTCAGAAACATTTGTAAATGGCATTCGGGCAAAACAAGATGAACCCTTTTGGCGATGAAAGGATCCCTACTTCCTGATGCAAAATAACAGGACATCAAACAGTGTGGGGAAAAAAAAGGTCACGTCAGGTTAATGTTTGCATTATTTGATTGATTGTACAATAATTGCAAATAGTTGAATGGTTTTTCTCCCGGAATAGATAAATGCTCCGATATGCCTCCCACCTCACAGGAGCATATGGGGAACAAACTGGTCATTCAGACCGTGAAAGCATCTGCTCTTACAACAAATTCCACAAAAACATGTTTTTTTGTTGTTTTTTTTGCTTCATTTGCTACTTAGCAACCTGCTGCAAAAGAGACGTGCTGCTGCCTGTTTACACCAGATTGTGCGTCCCCCGGTGAACGTTAATGGACACGTGATGTTTTTTTTTTACACTTGTATGGACAGATTATTTGTATCACGGAGCTATAATAACGAGCCGGATGGAAACGTGGATTTTTTTTTTTTTTTTTGTCTGGACAAAGACTAATGAGTGCACCAGAAAACTTCTTGTGCCACTGACACAAAATAAAATGACATAACTCGTGCAGGCGGACTCTTGCAGGTGCTTAAAAGGCACACGAGAGCCATGTTTTGCCATGTGAAAAAAACAAGTCTAATTTTAAACCCAAGCGAGCCATGCACATCAGATGAGCTGTAATCTCGGACTTTTTCCGTCCCCGTTTGCCACTTTCCCCCTTCCGTCCCCCTGCTGTTCCACCCTCAATCGCTTCTCCCGCTATAGATCTGCGCTAAGAAAATCCCTTTGATTCATATATTTGTGAAGTCCAGCCAACCTAATATGTTTGATGGAGGAGTGGTTGCAGGACGGACACATGGCGGAGGGTAAAGATTTTCAAGCGTTTCAGGAGTGAAGAAATGTGTGGGAGGTTGAACGTGGCCGGAACGTCATTGGAAAATGCCATAAATGCATTTCAATTTGGAGGGTCCGTCTCCTGTGGGGCCTCCCGGCTCCAGCGGCACGAATATAATATAATATATATATATATATAATATAACATCCCCGAATCCAGCATCTGTCTAATGATGAGGCCGGTCCGGTTTCGGCTGCACGTGCTTTGATAGGTCATCCGGCTCCTAGGTCCGCGTCCTGAAGGGTTGGCAGTGCCGAGAGAAAAAATCCTCGGCGAGAGTTTACAGCCGGGATTTAGCGCAGAGGTTAAGTTATCTGCACAAATCAATCCCTTTTTCATTTGCAGAAACAGTCCCGCAGACATGATTTACAAGCACACGCCGAAAATCCAAGGGCGACCCGGGGGCTGCAAATCACTCGCCTGCTCGTGTGTATGACGTCCTGTTGATATCGCAGGAAAAAAGGAAAATAATCTGGAGCTACAAAAATGACATCTTTTCCGTTCTGTCATGTTGGTTTCATCTGTGTGTCATGGTGTGTGTAAAAAAAAAAAAAAAAGTAGGACAGTGTGTCACAACCCCCAGAGGAAAAAAAAAAAGGGAGCTGTGCGCACGACCCACATCCAGCTCAAGACGTCGCTCTGAGATTTGTCATCTTTCAGGGTACATATTGTCCATTCCTCTATTTCAGGGAATGAAAACGTCGCCTTACTCCTGTGTCCGAGTAGTTTGAAGGTGAACAACGTGAACGGCAACGCCAAAAAAAACGTTCACTTTGAGAAACAGAGCCACTAAATTTCGATTTTCCATTCTTGTTATTCATAATGGCTTTGTTTCCCATATCGGTGTCCGGCATTTTTGCCATTAATGCATATGATTACGCAGAAGAGTGGCCTGTAATTAGGTTCAGCTGTGGGGGCCCGTTTTTTTTCATTTGCGGGGCCAGAACAATCTTCGGGCTCGGGTATTCGTTTGAACATATTTTTATTTATTTATTATTATTATTATTATTTATTTTTGAACAAAATGGACTCGAGCACGGATGTTGTCTTTCCACTGAGGCGTCCATCCAAGTCCTGACCTGAATAGAATACCAAAAATGTAGCCTTATAGACTTAAAAGGGAGAACAGAGGAAAGATTGGCTAATAACTCCCAGATCGATTCTTGGGGCCGATGACGGTGCTTCTTGGTCAAAAGGGATTTTTCAAAGACATACAAATGAAAGGTAGACCATGAAAGCGTATTATTGCACAAAGCCTGGTGGCAGAAAAAAGGCACGGTGCAGGCACACTGTCCTTTTGACAGGTATTGATTGTTATATGGATAAATATATGGTCATTTTCTCGGCGTATGCCTGAATTATACATTCCACTTGTGTCAAATATTGAATTATATTGATGTTTGCTCTAATCTGAGTGATGTCTAATCCATTGGTTTCATTCTAAGACTAGATTTAATGACTTCTTCTCAACTTTTGGACAAAACTGCATTTTAGGGGTTCCATTCTTATGTTTTTTCAAGAGTTGGGACGGTATGGGGCGGATTACGCCTTTTTTTAATTTATCTGAAGTCAGTCCTGTCCCTCAGGTGAGCTGGTCATTGCTCTGCTGCCACGGATTGTCACAAATCACTGCCACGCCACATCACCCGCAGGAAGCCGGGGTTGGTGACAGGAAATCAATGTGCTCTCATGGGCTACTCCGTCAGTCCAAATATGTGGACTTTGACGACAAAGGGAAAGAGGCGGTGGAAATGATTTGTAGGACAAAGAGCCAAGGAGTGGATGGAAACAGGTTTTGAGGGTGATGCGAGGTCTGGTGAGGATTGCGTTGGCGAGTTTGTGACGTGCGTCCTCTTTAAAAGCAAACTCAAGTCCAATCACATGGATGCAAAACCCATCATTTTAGGCTCGGTATGACTCCGAAATTCGCCAAATACGACTATTGCAAATAAACACCCATAAATCCACTTGATATATATGTAGAATCTGACCAGATGACAACTTTCCACACTCGGGGGAAGTGAACCAAACAGTCTGAGTGACCGAGGGAGGAATAAAAGAAAGAGACATGAGATCATGTCATATTGGGGAAAAACAAAAAAAAAAAGGTAGGAGAAGTTGAAGAAAAAAGCTTTGAATGAGTGCGTCCTAATGAAAAGGATCGAGAGCACGAGGGTTTTGATAAGCAAGTGACTCAGATAGACGAGTGGAGTCCAACAATTTCCTTTGAATAAGTGCAGCGGCTCATGAAAGTGCTACGGTATGGAAATGTTCCCAACGAACCGTTTAACACCCCCGCTGGAGCCCACTGCCGATGTGATTGCCTCCGCTAGCGGGCAATGCATGCAAATGTTATGTTAAATGCAAAAGTGCCGCCGTCCGGGTCGTGATTCAATTCCTCCTATATTTTCCTTTTTTTTTTTTTCACTCCTTTGTGGAAAATTGACGACTCTCTCTCTGGTACCGCCACCAAACAAAAATGCTCTACGTCCACAAGTGTGCTGTGTTTTAATATTAACTGTCGCTTCCTCTGTGTGTTTCAGTGGTGGACAGCAGGGTGACCCTGGACGGCTTGCAGAGGTATGGCCCGGCGCCAATCTACCTGCCCGTCAGCTACCGGATCCTGAGCGCTGACTCAGCCTTCTTCCTGCAGGAGGCCAACCAGGACTTAATGAGGAACTCCAGCCTGCAGGCACGCACCGAGTCCTTCTTCATTCATCAGGCCCGACAGATGCCCTTCGTCAACGCCAGCTACGGGCCCCTGTCCGTCCAGCAGCCCGTCCCCCTGGAGATGCTGCAGAACCTGCCGGGACCCTTCAACGCGCCCTCCGTCCCGGCATCGGCGCCGCCTCTGTTCACGTTCAACTGGAAGGTGCACACTTACATCATCAGCGAGCGGATTCACCCCAGCTGGCCCAAAGTCCAGGTGCTGTTCTACATCGCGGGGCGGGACTGGGACGACTACAGCGCCATCCACAAGCTGCCCTGCGTCCGGATGTTCGCCTTCCACGAGACGCAGGAGGTGCGTGGCACTTGCCGGCTGAAGGGCGAGCTGGGGATCTGCGTGGCCGAGCTGGAGCCCCTGGCCGGCTGGTTCAGCCCGCCCACCGTCAGGCCGGGACGGCAGAGGGCCCCGGAGCAGGCCCAGGGGACCCCCGTGGAGCTCTACTACATGCTCCAAACCACGGAAGGCGGAGACTGCAACGCCGAGGATGCCAGGAAGGGCGGCGCGCGCTCTGAGCCGCCGAGGCCCATGGGATATTTCGCGGGGCACACGCCCATGCAGCGCATCGGGAGCGTGAGACTGTTCCAGCCGCTGTCCGAGCTCAAGCTGGACAATCACTTTGTGGTGATGGCCCCTTCCAAACCCATCCGGCAACGAGAAACCGTCTCCACGTTCCTGGCCCTGTCCACGCTGTCCTCGGTGCAGATTTTCACCCTCAGGTGAGTCAAACCTCATTTTTGGATTATGACTCATCCTGCACCTCTTTGTTGTTAAAATATTATACATTTATTGCATACCATAAAAAAAATAGCATTTGACAGATCTGCGGTCATATGCCGGTTTGGGTGGTGGAGACACTTAAACTATCTATCTAACATCTTGCTCCATCAAAAATAATCCGCACTTGGAAAAATCACAGATTAATCTGCTGGCTTTTGAGATTAGAAAAAATGTGTTGGGGCAAAGATTTTGATTTGCCAAATCGTACTCCAGGCCACGCATTTTGCATGCCACTAATGCGGTACTGCGCGGCAGCAGCAGTTTTGGCCACTAACCTCAACATTCTGAAGGTATTCAATTAAAAAGAAGAAACATAAATGGAGTCCACACATGAAGTAGATTCAATTGGTTTCACTGTGTGCACGTAAAAATACAGACAACCACTCGGACCCTTCACCTGCTTTGCTGTTGCGGAGCAAAATGCTAATTTTATCTGGAGGACATTATTTCTGTGGAATAACATGATTTCGGTGGCAAAGTAAGAGCCCGCTGCTCACCTCCACTCGGCTCCGAAACAACCCCGAAGCCTCTGGGTATTTATTTTTAAAGTTTTCCCCCCAAAAAAGTGGCAACACAAAAGTTCAAAACCCCAAGCAGAGTTTGAGGGGAGTTCATTCGACGTGTTCTTTTTGTACAGTTGAAGGTGTCGCCTGCACACACGTTTTTTTTTTTTTCCCCCACAACGAGGAGTTTTACAACATTTGACAATGCACTTTTTAGGAGAGATTTACCGAGGGCTGTAGATGAACACTATTTTTATGACTATACAATGCATGAGGTGAAAGTTAGTTTGTGTTTTTCTTTTTGAAGAGTCTAGAATGCACCTTTAACAGTCTGCAGGGGACTGTTATGACTGGATAATGCTTTAATTATGCCTTTGTGGTATTTATGAAAATTAATTCATGTCCTCACTTTCCAAATTGCCTCTCAAAGGGATTTTTGTTTTATCTGAGGTGATTTCCACACGACAACAACAACAAAGTCGTTTTTGATACGTTGGGCGTTTGTACAAATTACTATTCAAAGCGACTGTAATCGCTTCATGTTGTTTGATGCAAATGAAGGTGTGTAAAGGAATATGCTTCTGCGACGGGCTACTTTTTATGCCCCAGATGTAAATCAGCGCAGATGAAACAGTTAGCAGCCGGAGAGCGGAGCTGTGACAGACAGCCTTGGCGATTTGTCAACCCTGGGCGAGCGGGAAATCTGCCAAAAAGCCTCGTTGCCTTTTTCTTTTTTTTTTCTCTCACTCCAGTGATGATGAACTCCCATGAAGTATTAGTGCTCGCTGTGTGTGTGTGTGTGTGTGTGTGTGTGTGTGTGTGTGTGTGTTTATCACATTTGTCAGCATGTGTGTAAATGGGAGCTTTAAAGGCCTGTGTGTATTTTTTTCTTCCCCAGACTTTTTTTTTTTGAAATCTGCCAAAAAGCCTCGTTGCCTTTTTCTTTTTTTTTTCTCTCACTCCAGTGATGATGAACTCCCATGAAGTATTAGTGCTCGCTGTGTGTGTGTGTGTGTTTATCACACTTGTCAGCATGTGTGTAAATGGGAGCTTTAAAGGCCTGTGTGTATTTTTTTCTTCCCCAGACTTTTTTTTTTTGCACTAGTGTTGCATCCCGATCTTTCCGATTTTTTTATTCATTTACATTTTTTTTATGTTTTCCGTGGGGAAAAAAAAATCCAACCCAAACACTCTCATTAGCAACCAAAAGATTCAACCTCAAAGAGTTTTTGAGAATCACAGGCTACTTTACAGTAGTTGACTGCCAGCTTACCAATCTCTGGAAATGGAACACCCAAAAGCTGATCATTAGTCTTGTGTCAGTTGTTGGAAATCCTGAAAAAAATATTTTAAAGTAAAAACCCTTCAAACCACTCCATCCCATCGTGGTGATTGTTCAAATTCATGTTTTCTCTGGCAGTGCGTGTGCGTGTGCGTCCGCGTGCATGTGTTTGCATACTGTCCACTGAACTTAGTGTGTTCGTAGTAGCTCAGTATTCTATGGTTGTTGATAAAAAAAAATATATATATATTTAAACTTTGGAGCAATATAGCCTAGATTTATCTTTATCTTTATATATCTATAGTGTGTGTTTGAGTGAGTCACTTCATTTCCTGACGGATTCTACATTTTGCCAGCTTGGAAGTTCATTATACACTATTATACGCACAACTTTAGTTGGAAAAATGCCGAAAAAAAAGTCCTGCACAGTTTTGATTTTGCATTTTATAACTGGCTCGCTTGAATCGAATCGTAACCTGCCAATATTTTAAAATTCAAACGGGAGTAGGAATCCTTTATTTGGCTGCCATGTTAGTATAGCTGCAAGAGGTCGCCGAACAATAAAATGTAACTGTGGGTCATAAAACGCTGCTGGACTGGAGTATAAATTCATCGAAATGAAACTAATCTAATCAAATCATTTTGAATGTAATTACTGGATTTGAATCCCTGACAGTTAGGGTTAAATAAGCGCACAGACATTAGTGCGGACATCCACATAATACACTCATGATTGCAGTAACACACACACAAACCCCAATACACACACACACACGCACGCGCACGCACACACACACTAGTGGACCTGCTCGGTGCCAACTGTAAAGTCACGGGATGCTTGTCAAGCTAAAGGCTCCCACTGGAGCCAGTAATTCCCCGCTCCCTGCCTCATTAGCCATGGAGAGAGAGCGGGGGAACAGGTTCTCCAGCTTCTCCTTATTCAACATGCAAATGAAAAAAAAAAAAAAAATCCTCCTGAACAAATTAACAGGCTTTTCATAAGATAAATTGCCCCAGCTGTATTGTAATTTTGACTAAACAATCCGAAATATTTCCACAAACCCCCCCCCCCCCCTCCCCGCCCAGTGTTTGCTGATGAATGCAAATGAATTTCTAATTTGTGAGAGTGTGAAGGTGTGTGTGTGTGTGTGTGTGTGTGAGATTGTTCATACTGTGCCAGCATGAGTTGTGTTATTTATTCAAAGCTTCAGCAGGTGAAGGAGGCAGCTTTGAATAAAGGAGTGGATTTAGCCCCTTCCCCCCCACCCCGTTTGTTTTTTTTTTTTTTTTTGGATGTTAAGCATTTTGTTTGAATGTCAGCAGATTCTGGACCCGAGCGCAGTCTGGCGCTCGGGTGTGACTTGGCAAATATTAGTGGCCATTGTTTGTGGAAATATCAGCAGGAAAGAAAAAAAAATACACATGTCCTCCTCAGAGTTTTAGTCTTATCTCGACCGCTCTCCTGTGATTCACTCCTCGGTAAAGGTCACCTCCGATAGGTATGTTGCTCTTCCATTTCCATTCCTCTCCTTATCTCTGCTTTTTCTTTTTCTTCAATTTTATCTGCTTCTCTCCCTCTCTCTCTGGATTTTTTTTTTTTTTTCATGTTTTTTAACCTTTTCTCTTTTCGGGGCTTTTGTAACTTGCCGCTTTGGCTATATTCGCCGTGTTCCGTCTCTTTGTGCTAAAAGAGTGGAGCAAAAAAAAGATTTCATATTCTTCACTCTAAATATTCAGACAACTCATAACTTCAATTTTAATTTTGCCGCATCTTTATGTGAAGTCATGTCTCCTGTGAACCTCCTCTGCCCTTTCAGCCAATTTTAGCCTCTTTGCTCAGCTGGCCCGCTCACCAGTGTTTACTTTGAAAGCGCTCATTCACTCATTAATAAGTAATTAGTGATTAGTGGCCTGGGGGAGAGTGTGTTCACCATGCAAATTCCGCTCTCTGTTGAACCCTGCCGCCACAAAGCAATCAACAGTTCCCTGCGGCAAGTCATTTCAATCTTTGTATTTTCTCCCGGAGTGATTTTCCATCACTTCCCTCCACTTGCTTTTGTCTCCAAAACGGATGAATTTATTGGACGTTGGGAGTCCCAGAATGCATTGCTCTCAATCTTTCCCCTCCGTTCCTCCTCTGCACTGGCTCTATCCATCTGCGTGTCGGGAGATTGTGCGTTCCCCGAGGAGTTTCTGTGATTCCGCAGCTCGGCAGAGGGTCGTGTAAGAAAGAGCCGTACCATTCAGAGTGACATATGCCTCCTAGACTTTCAGCGCTGACGGGGCCAGAGGTCGCCTCGTTCGCTCTCTTTCTCTCTCTCTCTCTCTCTCTCTCTCTTCTTGCTTTGAACTTGTGAATGTCTTGCAGTTTTTTTATAAGGGCAGCAGAGAGAAAAAAAAGCTGGAGTGGATCCTCCCCAGAGAGCGGGGCTCCAAGTCTGGTCCAGTGTAAGAATTACTGAAACCATATTTAGTATAGGGAAGTGTATCTGTGCGCTGCAGAAATTTCTACCTGTATCAGAAGTCCTAGTAAAAATATATATATCTTAATATATTATTAATAAATATATATATACATTATATATACTGTGTATATATATATATTGTTTTTTCTACTGTGAAATAATACTGATAATCCTCTTTTTATCCCTGTGAAAATAGACTTTATTTGAATTGACCATCATTATAGCCATTGTGAACATACTGTGGGGCTTTTTGAAGAGGACAGCAGCCTCGACGTGTAAACTCTCGACCTCCAACTGTTGTCCAACAATTTGGAATAAAACAAAAACAGATTTTTTTTATTTTTTATTTTTTTGTCCACACAACAGGACAACGCTTGAGATTGAAACTGCTGTGTTGAATTTGATCCAAACATCTACAGGAGAAGTTTCTTCATGTCCCTGTGGTGAGCCGGAGGAGAGGCGCTGATGCAATTGCTGAAGTGATCACGCCGTGGTGGGGAACTTGTGCAGCTCCTGCCATGTGAGCTGAGGATGATGTATGTGAGGCCACAGGCTGGGATTAGTTAGCCAGGCAGTCCTGGCAGAATCAGCGCAGTGGCTCCAACTCTCCTCCCAGACAATCGTCAGCTTGGCCTTCTGATCACTTGTTTGTCCTTGATGTTTCCGGCAAAGGATTTACTTTGATTAGTTTGATCCCACAGACTCGACAGCTGTAGCACAAAACTCAGAATCCTGCCTATTTATTTAATGTGGACCGAAGGCAACGAGGGAAAGAGAGAGAAAGCGAGAGAGAGATGATGAAATGCGGCGGTTGCCCGTTCCAGAGACTGACAGTCGGCCACAAAATCACATCTCCGCCGTACATGAAACAGCTTCAGCTTTAGAGCGGGGCATAAAGATGGAGTCAAACAAACAACAAACAGAGGCAGAGAAGAAAAAAACTAACATAAGGAAGCAGGAACCGGCAGGATTTTTCCAGCAGTTAATTTTGAAGTTAAAAACATTTGTTGTTTGCCAACGTGCGCTTGTCTCAGCTTCTGGTTTTATTCACAAAATTGAAGTCATCAAAAATTAATCAGCGGAAACAAAAGAAGGCAACTGTGAAGCGACGTGACATTTACAGGCAAACACTGTCTGTCTTTGGCTGGAAAAAAAAAAAAAAACGTAGTCTCCCCACTCTGAGTTGCTGTAGTTCCTTCTCTGGTTTGGCTATATTTGTATTTTGTGATATCAGTGTCTCTTAAAGGCAAATGACATAAAACACACATGACCACACTCCCTTCTTTGCCACGTTTTGGAGGTTAAAAAATCCACAGCTTCCAATTGGAGGACGTTTTGGTCAGTTTGAATGTCATTATGTTTAATTTGTCGTTTTATTGGAATAATCACAGAGGATGCTGTTCCCACGTTCGTTCTATTCTAAAACCTTGTTTTAGTGGCCGTCGTAAAGCAGAAATCTGCTTACTGAAGGAGTGTGACCGAGAGCGACAGTTAAATCTTTACTATATGCTTATGCGCAGCGGCTGGATTCTTTAATGGATAGTGGGGAAAAAAAAAACGAGAGAGTGGCTGCTGGAGTAAATATATTGGCAGGAGGGGAGCTACAGATTCACCTTGACACCAAATCCACGTTTCCATAATTATTCAGACGAGCATTATACAAATCAATCATGTTACTCGCATTATGGGCAGAAGATAAAGTCACACACACACACACACACACACACATTTAAAATGACAGATGCCTGAGATTTGCTTTGATGCGTTCAATGTATAATTTTATTATACATCGCCTTGCAGAATTAGAAACGGCAGCTGTTATTTATATATTTCTTTTTGCCAGGCGTACCAGTAACCAACTGGCTGAATGTTTTCCTACCAACCGCAGGTAACAGCCTGTAGCCTGCTGATCTAGTTTGGTCAAATTAATTAGCACATACACATGGCAGTGGTCAGTTGGCATTGAAGTGAGCCAAATCTTTTTTCCAATTCAGGAACAGAAGGGCCTTTGCCTAAAAGTAACATCTAGCAATGTATTTGGGGGGGAAATTATGGCGGGAAAAAGATTTGCCTGGGCAGCAGCTATGGAGACAAAAACCACCAAGCAGCTTAAACTTTATTTTTGGAGCTGCGACTCCAGGCGGTGGATATCTCTCCATCTGTGAGTAAGAAGTTTACAATCCACTCACACACACACACACACACACACAGCCATTGTAATAGCTGTTTATTTTAGTCCAATTGCGTATTACAATATCGTCACGCATATCATAAAATAACCGGGGGGGGGGGGGGGGGGTTTGGCTTAAAACTGCGAGATAAAACTCCTCGATTAGTGGAATAGCATTAAAAAGTGGAAAAAAGCTGAAAAGAGTTTGGGAGAGCCCAAAAAGCAAACGCACCAAAACAGAGTCCTTGATAGAGATTAAATAATAACACGGACACTTTCAGGTATATGCCGTGAGAAACAAAATCTGACACAGTCGAATGGTGGATTTTATGATTTTTATGTGAGTTTAAAGTCACGACTGCTCATTTTACGGCACCGTTTACAGGCTTTTGCTACATGAACGGAGCATTTTCATCGTTTTAATATAGCATATAAACATAGACGTTGAAATCACACTTAAGACAACCATTGGGACCATTTATATATAAAAAAAAAAGTAGGTGAACAAATGGAATATAGGATCTTTCTTATATTGGAGTTTGTGGAAATTTGATTTAAAAATACTAGACTTTTTTTTTTCTTGCCATATCGTGTTGCAGTTAGTCAGATCGGATGAACTTAAATACTAAAATATTGACTTTAGGAAGGAAAGCGATATTACCCGATGTCTAAATTCATCCTCTGCTCCTTTAAAAATATTCCTCTTTTTGTCCATTTTATTCCTCCAACAGGTCGCCCTTCCAGCAGTAAGACAAAGGTCGATGTGGTAAAAAATATATAAAAATAAAAGAACCGACAAAGGGACAGCAACTGGGCTGGTGGTGCGAATCATTAGGCCGATATAATATTCCGCATGCAACTTGGAGCTACGCCTGTGGCTGAGCTTTCAGGTGCGGCTGGTTGGGAGGTCAGCCATTGATCTGCAGATATAAGCTGGTACTTTGGATCCAAGCCTGCATCATCCGCTCAGGGGTTCGGATTTGTGTGTGTGTGTGTGTGTGTGTGTGTGTGTGTGTGTGTGTGTGTGTGTGTGTGTGTGTTTGTTTTTCTATGCAGGTTGAGAGAAAGATGCCTTTGATAACTGTTTGTGTTTCCACATGCTGTTTGTGTACACTTGTTTACATGAGCTCTGTATGACTCCGTTTTGTGTGTGTGACAGCTCTGCTGGGGGAAGTGAAAAAAAAAAAAAAAAACAAACAAAGGGAAAAGGAAATCAAAGTTCATGTTTCATAGCTGAATTTCATCCATAAACCTTTGTTATCAGTGATTAGGTTAGAAAGAGTTGGGATTAATTACATGTAAATGATAATTGAAGCATCCTCGAATGAATAGGATTCTTATCGTCTTTGAACAGTCTGTAGACGTATTTCTGATCGAGAGCTGACGGTAAACAATCGGAAATCTTTTGGCACGAGTTTACGGAGCGTTAAAAACCTTCTGGGTTTCTTTCTTGGTAATGTTCACAGCTGGTGACTTTGCAAATGCACTGCCATTCACCTTCATGATTCAATTCTATCGCTGTTTGGTTTTTTTTAAACATAGATTTATTGACTTTTTTAATCCAAGCTACACTCGTGAGAAGTTTCAAAGGATTTGCTCGTGAACATACGGCTCCATGGTATCGCTTGTCAAGTCAGTTGTACAATGAAAAATGTCCGATTTGACCAATTTGACAATATAATCAAATGCAAATAGTAAATAATATCATTTATGAGTCCGGAAGCAATTTTTCCTTTCCATCTTCCATTTTACTCGTTGATGTTGTATATTCTGTATGTGCGCACTCAGTTAATATGATTATATATTTTTTTATCTTTGATGAAGCCTATTTTCAGGGATGGCAACCTAGAAAATGATTTGTCAATAATTCCACCAAAAATGAAGGTCTAAATTTGCACCACAATGTCACACAGTGAGAAAGATTTTTTTTTAATCGCTTTTTAGCAACATGGTTAGGGTAAGTTTTTCCAAATGTATGTTTTCCTCGTTTTACCATTTATATGAAGGCGTTTGAGATCCCGGACGAGCATTTCACCTCATTCACTCCTCCGAGTGTGACACTCTCTCTCCTCACCGCTGACGCGTCGTGTGTCGCAGCCCCGGGGGCTCACTCTGATTTTCTTTGTCTCTCTTTTCCCCGACACACAAACTGACACAAACGCACCGACGGTTCACTCACACAAACAAAAGCATCAAATCCTTCCACGCTATTTTTTCCGCAGCTCTTCTGGCTGCTTGTAATGGTAATGGTGGGGATTTGCTCTGGTGCATTTACAAGCCCGGGTCAGAGCTTCATGTTCACCCTGCACTGGCCATTCGTGTAGCTCACCCTGAGATCACTGGCAACAGGCGGTGTGTGTGTGTCTGTGTGCCACTGTGTGAGGGAAAGACAGAGGTTTTGATTTTCCGTCACAACCGATTGGCTCAATTTGTACTTCAGTGTGTTCTGGATCTAGTTGTTGTCTGCTTTTGTGTTATTATGTTATTATAAATATAGAGTTAAAGCTAAGCCACTAAAGTTCATCGCTCTCTCCAATTTGAGTTTACAGCTCCTCCTTGTCATTGATCATCAGTCTCTTTATTAGAACTGGACAGAAGACTGTGGTTATGTGGTGGGAGGTGTCCATGCAGGTTTGCTGAAATATTTACTCTGCTTTTAATAAGCGGAGAAAAAAAAATCAAGTTGCAGATGTGTGGGATGGAATGTGAGCAGGCAGAACCACTCGACCTGGGTTGTAAGAGAAAAAAAATGTGGATTGTTTGTGTGATAGTGTGAGTTTCTTGCTAATTAATGTGGCGCAGGAGTAAATTACAGCCCTGTCTGACGGCCGGCCATCACTGAGACCTGAGACCTGAGAGGGAAAATATTTAACTTCAGTGTTGGTGACAGTGGTTTATTATTGTTAAGTGACAAATGAAGGGCTTTTAAACATGTCCTTATTTTTGCGATATTCTAATTATCTTTTGGTATTTTTATTTTTTGGCTGAAGTGTTTTGATCTGTTTCTCAGCGAGGTCGCTAAGTGCTTCTTAAAAGTCTTTAACACTTTCCTCAAACCTTTGTGGAGTATGGTGATTGTGGCTTTGTGGATGCTGTTAAAATATCTCCTCACAATGTGTATATAATTCTATAAAAGTTTTGACTTGAGATGTACCTGAAGGCATCACATTTGCATCTGAACCCATCAGAGTAAACCTGTTTTGCCGTTTTGCCCTGTTCCGTCAGCTCGCGCTCACGAGACGTCACTTGCTCTGTCAATTCTATTTGTTTGCACACTGATCCATCGCCTATGTGTGTTGGAAAGGGTGGTTGTGTCAACTTTTATTCAGCGCTGCGTGTGGTGAAATTAGAGTCTGCAGACTGACAGCAGGGCCTGCAGCACTTTACTGCGTCTTTTGAGTGGCTGTGTTTATGTTGTCTGGTGAAAGAAATTAGTGACTGTGTCAAGACTGCAACCAGACTACAGATCCTTTGACCATCAAAAAAAAGAAGCATGTTGAATCTTATCACAGATGCGAATATTTACTCGTTTTACTCTCATCTCACCTCAATGTTGGCTTTTCCGGTTTTTCAATCGCCATTTTAGGATTTTAAATGTGAAAGTAGGGTTCCCTAACCTGCTAGAGTGATGGGTGGATTTTTCACGGACTGCGCTGTTATTGGTCCTGTGTTGCTTGGAAATCGGGAAGTAGTTGAAATGTGAAGATGCCCAAAAGTATCTTCCAGTTTCACCCATTTCCTGATGTCTGAGCGTCACTGGACTAAGACCAGCGCGTTCGGGGTACATGGAAACCCCTGTACACCAACTCTCACCTGTCTAGCAGCTCCCCTTCCCGAAACTCTAACCCAAATTTCATCACATGTATAACCCTAAAATGGGTTAGGGTTTAGGGTTAGGGCTAGGGGTTAGGGTTTAGGGCTAGGGTTAGGGGTTAGGGTTAGGGTTAGGGTTAGGGTTAGGGTTAGGGTTAGGGTTAGGGTTCGGGTTCGGGCTCGGGCTCGGGTTAGGGTTAGGGTTAGGGGTTAGGGTTTAGGGTTAGGGTTAGGGGTTAGGGTTAAGGCTTAGGGTTAGGGTTAGGGTTTAGGGGTTAGGGTTAGGGTTAGGGTTTAGGGACAGGGTTAGGGTTAGGGTTTAGGGTTAGGGTTAGGGTTAGGGGTTAGGGGTTAGGGTTAGGGTTAGGGTTAGGGGTTAGGGTTTAGGGTTAGGGCTAGGGTTAGGGGTTAGGGTTAGGGTTTAGGTTTAGGGTTAGGGTTAGGGTTAGGGTTAGGGTTAGGAATAGGGGCTAGGGTTAGGGTTAGGGGTTTGGGCTGGAGTTTAGGGTTAGGGCTTTGCTCAGTGGGGTCACAGTTGAACTCTCATATACAGGGTTAGGTTTTGGATCGGATGTTTCTGCTAGTTCCGATGGTTCTAATGGTTCTGGTGGTTCCAGTACTTTGTGGTTCTCGTGGTTCTAGTAGTAGGTAGTTCTGGTGTTTTTGATGGTTTCGGTGGTTCTGATGGCTCCAATGGTTGTGGTGGTTCTGATGCTTCTGATATGTCTGATGGGCCCAATGGTGCCGGTGGTTCTTATTGTTGTGGTGGTTCTGATAGGCCCGGTGTCTCTGATGGTCCTGGTGGTTCTGATGGTTCTGGTGGTTCTGATGGCCCCGTTACTCTGATGGTTCTGGTAGTTCTGATGGTTCTGATGGTTGTGATATTTCTGATGGGCACATGGTTCTGGTGGTTCCAATGGGCCCGGTAGTTCTGATGGTTCTGATGGGCCCCGTTGTTCTGATGGTTCTGATGGGCCCGGTGTCTCTGATGGTTGTGGTGGTTCTGATGTGCCCCGTGTCTCTGATGGTTCTGGTGGTTCTGATGGGCCCGGTGTCTCTGATGGTTCTGGTGGTTCTGATGGGCCCGGTGTCTCTGATGGTTCTGTTGGTTCTGATGGGCCCGGTGTCTCTGATGGTTCTGGTGGTTCTGATGGGCCCGGTGTCTCTGATGGTTCTGGTGGTTCTGATGGGCCCGGTGTCTCTGATGGTTCTGGTGGTTCTGATGGGCCCAGTGTCTCTGATGGTTCTGGTGGTTCTGATCGGCCCGGTGGTTCTGATGGTTCTGATGGGCCCGGTGGTTCTGATGGTTATGATGGGCCCGGTGGTTCTGATGGTTCTGATGGGCCCCGTGGTTCTGATGGGCCTGGTGGTTCTGATGGTTCTGATGGGCCCGGTGGTTCTGATGGTTGTGGTGGTTCTGATGGGCCCAGTGTCTCTGATGGTTCTGGTGGTTCTGATCGGCCCGGTGGTTCTGATGGTTCTGATGGGCCTGGTGGTTCTGATGGTTCTGATGGACCCGGCGTCTCTGATGGTTCTCGTGGTTCTGATGGGCCCGGTGGTTCTGATTGTTGTGATGGTGTTCTAACCCTAACCCTAATCCGAAGGTGGTTGCACACGCTGCGTTTGACTGGGGTCTGGAGGAACGGACCTGACACTGTCACGCCACCAGGCTCAATGCCGACGAGCTGTGCTGTGGCCCAAGGGAGTCGTGTGTGCATGCACGCACGCACTCGCACACACACCACACTCACTCACCCACCCACCCACACACAAACACACAGGCGGCAGCAGCAGCCCAGGGGACTCCTCCATGAAGGGATCAGTGTAAACATCCAGTGGCAGTGGAGGTGTTGGTGGCCCTGTGAAGAGGGAGTGGGGCTCTGGACATGGTGCTGCCCGATAAGCTCCACGAACATACAGGAGAGGAGGGAGTCGGTCATCCCTGTTTAAACACCCACACCCACTCCTGCAGGGGGGATGGAGAATCAGAGGCAGGGCCATAGCACTTCCCTGCACTTACAGTGCAGTTTTGTGTGAATCTTTTTTTTTTTTTTTTCATTCTGGTGGACCTCGTAAACATGAGGTGAAGCTTAAGGAGCAGTCACGGCTCGGGGGTTGGGTTGTGGCACGGAAAACGACTTTGAGCAGGTGTCAGGGAGAAGTTTCTTGTTTATGTTAAAATAAAATAAAACGACAATCTGGAAAGAGTGGCTGTTTTGATTTAAAAAAAAAAAAAAATCCTGTTTTCCCAGCTTATAAACAGGGGGTTTGTGTTTTTTTTTCGGTGCGGAGCAGACAGCTGTAAAATACATGCTCAGCATTTAAATAGGCTGTAATCCAACTGATACTGGTTCTGGGGCCGATGCCAATACAGATTTTAGGCTGTGCAAAAAAAATAAATAATAATAATTATAATATAGATTTATCAGACAATAATCCTCATATTTTTGATATACAGTTGACTGGTGGGATTCAGCTCTGAAAAATGGAATTCATGACACATTAGCACTCATTGTCAGAGATGAATCTATTCATGTATCATAATATCGAAATAACTTTTATTTATCTACATTGCATTTTAATATCCACACGTTAGACGTTTCATACACTGACACTGATATTTGAAATCCAGTACGAGCCCCAAATTTCCCCCTCCCTGTGGTGGTGTCGAGCATGCTCTTTCCAAGATAAGCCGGGGCGGCCTCTGTGGAATACTCACCGTGAACGGTGCATGATGAACCCATTTTGCGCGGATGAAGTTGTCGGGCACGGCTCTTAACGCGGTAAACATTTATATAATTTACTTCACTCCAGTTTAACATCTTCCATGCTATGGGGTCATCCCGTATTTTTTATTCATTTAGTCTTTTTATTTATTTTGTTAGGTTTGTGTTTTTTTTTAGATGCAATTACTAATGAAGATCAGATGGTAATCTGTGTTATTATTTCTTTATGTTCGGGGACCACGGGTTGACCTGCTCCAGGCCACATTCAGAACTCTTTGTTTAAACAAATACTTGCAGAGCAGTTTGACTTTGGCTTTGTTCCTGAGGAGAGAGAGAGGGAGGAAAAAAAAAAGCATTATTTACTTTTGCAGAGCCTTTCTTTTCTCTTATAGCGAGTCTTGGATCTCAGATCAGGTTCCTGAGAGGGGAAAAAAATAAACAAGTTACAGAAGTGGAGATGTTAAGGGAGAAAGCAGGAGATTTTTATTTTTTTATTTTTAAGAACGCATTGTTCCTGATAACACTCCATTCCGCGAATATGCTCAAAAACAAATCAAATATATATATCTGTGTGTGTGTGTGGATCTTTGTTGTGTTTCAGGATTATTTGGGCTGTCAAGGAAAGAAGGGAGGTGGTGTTTTACTCCGAACTCGAAGTGTAACAGAAGAAAAACGCACAACAGCCGATTCAGGCCATTTAAAAATCCTAAATCACCCCCCCCCCCCCATCTTCCCCCCCCCCCCCATCTTCTCTTTGATTGCCACCGTCACATTCCACCTTTTCTTTGCCAAACTCCAACACACTGAGATTTTTACCCCCCGTTGGACAATTGAGGTTTGTAGATGCTTCGGGTCTCGTCTCTATCGTGGCGCTGGCTGAGAGTGTCTGTTCAGATGATTGATTTGATGGTAAAATTGATTTAACGTCGATTTCACCTTTGAACTTTGCCATCGTCTGCGGCTGTAGCAAAACTCAACCTCGAGAAAATACAAAACCAAGACGGACTTGAACTTTTTTCCCCATTTCTGGATTCTGGGCTTTTTCGGCAAGAGCCAATTCTCTCACTTTTTTTGACAGTGTCGTGAAATGTTGTGTTAGCACGGAGGATGTCAGCTCTCTTTGTCACGTTGCCTCTCCGGCACGCTTAACTGCTCTCCCTTTTCCCCCCACGGCGCCGCACAAATGTCACAACACTGACAACTAAGACGACACGTGACATTCAGACTTTAGACGGTCCCTTATTCTCACCAGGGTCCTCAATCTGAGGGGCAGCCGCATGAGGACTTGTGACATTTGACCTTTGAACCCCGCTGACCTGCATCACCTGATCAAACTCACAGTTACCCAGCCAATAAACAAAGTCAGCAGAGAGGGAGCGTAGATTTCATTTCCCTCTCCGCCGACTTCACCGCTTCCTCCTTGGCTTTTGTGCGCGTCCCCGGCGTGTCACATCCTTCAAAGCCTCCCACCGCGGTTTTACTAATACAATTTATGATCTAATTAGGGGGGCATAATGAATAGTCAACCATTTGTGACGATCATGATTACAATGTTTTAGTGATTGTCAAAGATTAATTGTTTTGGTAATGGCCTCAGATTGATGTCATTTGCATACATATGGCAACAATTATGAACTTTAGTTCCGCCTCTCCCCTTCCTGTGGCAAGAGGCAAAAAAAACTGAGCCCTGCCTTTTTCGGCCCTTTCTGACCAAAAAACGCTGCTTTTATAAAGTCAAAGTGGTCGCATGTGGCCGCGTACGCGCCTGTACTCAAATATTTATCGTATTGGTATTCCTGTCTTTATGTTTACTGAGCAGCGTGGGCGTGCGTGGCAGAACTAAACTCGCCGAGAAAAAGGCTGGTAGCTCTGCGGGGCCGTAATTAGACACAGCCGTCGCTGTGAGGTGAACGCACATGTCAGCGTGTTACATGCTCATGAGAATAATGCTAACATGTAAAAGATGAATATATTATCTTTACTATGCAAACTGTCGGGGATCACCAGAGTCATCAGTATATCACATGACCTTATTTTGACCTTGGATATCTTGCTCAGATAAGGAATAGATTGTTTGATCCAAGTTTTTATTTTCTTCATTTTCATACACCTTGCCATTTTCAGGTCTGCTCGTCAGTTCTTTATTGATTATTGAATTCAAGGCTGATGTATGTTCTGTGGCTGAGCTAACTGTAGCAACAGCCTGTCTATGTTAATTTAAAATGAAAAAAAAAAATATATATAGAATAATAGAATATATATTGGTTTCAAAATTCATATAAATTACGTTATGTATATATATTATGTTATATTTGTGTTTATATCACAGTGGTTCCCACAGATTAGGAATTTTACCTGGTGGTGATGGATGGCGCAGAAATGTGGACAATTAAAGTCTGCCCAAAATGTCATGGCGTTTCATTTCCCGCCGTCCCTTATCATTGCACTAAGTGCCCGGTTTGGGCACCGACAGACAGCATGAGTGTTAACCTGTGTAACCCCTTCCTACGTCAGGTTTACCAACTGGACATAATCTCTCCCGCTACATCCTGAGATTATACGGCTCGTCTCCCTTTTTCTGTTTCCATCCAAATATTGGATCATCCGTCCAACCCCAAAACAGAGCCGGTGAAGTCACTTTTTTTTTTTATCTCCTGGATGCAACCTGAGGTCAACTGTTTTTTTTTTTTTTTATACTGGAAGTGTTTGTCCTGTCCTCAGTTTAACTGGCTGGGCTCCGTTCACATGGATCAGGCTTCTGTCTGCTCCAACATGACCTCATTCCTTCAGCTAATCTACTGCAGCGCTGCTACTAACTTCCTGAAATCCAGCATTTTTTTTATATATTTTTGAAGCACAAGGCTTGTTGTGCATTCCTGCAAACATGGAAGAAAAAGGGGGGGAAATCATCGTGACACAAATTTGTGTTAATCTGAAATCCCATGCTTGCGCCGCAAATCCCAATCGAATGAAGGTCCAAATTTCTCCTACATGTAGGCCACCGGATTGGGAATTGGTTCTTGATTTATTTTTTTTATTTTTTTTTTTACATTTTTGGGATTTGGTGTTTGTGAGGAGAGCCGAGCTGTGATTTACTGGAGGTGACTGGTTTTTCGGCCACAGCGGGTGTTGCGCCGTCCCGCCCCTCGGTGTCATCATCCCGTTGGTCGGCTTTCATGTGCTCAGACGCCGCACACACACACACACACACACACAGCCTCTTGTCATTTCAGTCAGAGCCCACCCACATCCCGCCTGTTTCTTTATTCAGAATATCATGCATTATTTGTTTCTTGCTCACAGTTTCGGAAAATAAGATTAAATATAAAATGACATAAAGAGATAATGAGAGCTTGGGGGCGAAGACTAAGTCATTGACTGCTCTGAGCCTCAGGCTTGGTGAACATTTTCACTTTTTATGAGCAACAATTTCATATCCTATTATTTTTGGTGCCATCCTCCCCTTTATTGCCTTAATTACATCTAACACCCCCTCTATGCTGGCTGATACATAGGTGACATATGGGCCCAAAACAGCAGCGCTGCGTTGTTTTCCATGAATGCCCTCACATTAGATTATTATTATGGCCTTTTATTTGAATTTAAAGATTACATTCATTTGTTTCATGTTCAATAAGTGTCGGATTCTTTTTTTTTTTTCTGGTCATATGTAGCAATATTGCTTTTTTTTTTTTTTATCTTACACCTGCCATTTCAATATTCTGACTAAATGACAGCATGCCCTTGGATTCCAAATGATATTTGTTATTTATGGGCGGTGAGATGAGGATAATCTTGATGCATATGAGATATACTGTATGTATGAAAGGTTGCCCAGCTTTTTCACATGAAGGATGTCCTCTCCTCTGAGTCGCTCAGGGGCTTTTCTCTCACTTCGCCTCAGATTTCGTTTCTCAGAGCTCGTGCCCACATCGGCGCTCTTGATCCGTCAAGGATCCGTTCGTGTCAAGAGGCTACGGCCGGCCCACAGTTTGAACCTCGTCTCATTCGAAGTCGGCCGCACTCCTCTGACAGTTATTTCTTTTTTCTTCTTCTTTTTTTTTTTTAAAGGCACACGTTTGTTCCCAGACATCAGGTCCGGGCAGCGGGGGGGCGGCCAGATGACTGACATCAGGCTGCTTCTCCTTCTAATTAAAAAATATATTTTTAGATGTTAGTGGAGGCATCACAAGCATCTCTGTGTATTTTCCAAGAACCCAGATATGGATGAAAAGAGAGTTTGGCTAAAGGCGAGCGACTGCTTTTCTCTCTGTGTAAAAAGCAAATACCATTTTTCTTTTTTACTGTAGACGTGTGTAGTGTTTGGTGATAGTCAGCATCTTCTCAATTAAGAAGCACTCAATGCAATCCACTCCAGGTTGAAATGACGGAGCAGCTCTTTGAGTCGTCAGTCCCTCCAAATAGCTTTTAACCCTCTCCCCCATCCCCCGCTCACATGCTCGTCCATTCTCCCTCTGGTTATGGATCACTCAGATATTGATCTGTAAAGGATAGTAAGATGAGGAGGCGGGTCAATGCCAGAGAGAGAGAGAAAGGGAAATTGACATTTCACAGGGGCAACGTGAAGGACAGGTTAGGCTTCATTTCCCAAAACCGCTTTGTGCCAGCAGCATCCAGAGGAAAATGAGAGGGTGTGGAGGATGGAGGTGATGATAGCCTTCTGGAATAAATCACGGAAAAAAAAAATAACAAAGTTAACAGTGTGAACCCTGGGTTTTCTGTTTGCACAAGTTCAGCAAAGGTCAAGGTTTCAAGGTCATTGTGTTGTGCTTTGATTGTACCGGCGTCAAAGGTTTGTCCAATTTTGAAATGCATTTATTCAATCGAAACCATGTAGACCACACTCCCTGAGTTTATATTCATTTACAGTCATTATTGTTCCAATCTACAGAGCCAGCGCTTTTATTGCCAGTTTGTCGGAGAACAATTCTTCAACTATTTTATCATTTAACTCTCGTCTCGCAATTTTTTTTTTCCACACCCAACGGTGCCTGCGGTTAATTGCCAAAGGGTCTCGCTCAGGCAAAAATGTTCTCCCGACGATGTCACGCGCATTAACTCGGCCTCAACAACAGGCTTCGTTTCGGATAAACTGAGCTCATTTGGAATTCTTCATTTCACATAAAAAATATACCAAAACAAAAGAAACGCTTTTTGGACAAATTGAACTCGGCCAGAGCTGCTGGTTAGTATGATGTTTTTAGTCCACCCAAACACTTTTAAAACACTTCCTGTAAACCATAAAATCGTAATCACGGGGAAGACTCCAGAAATCAAGAACACTTCTCTTCACTTGTTCTCGCGTAATTAAAGCATTTCAGCCGGTGGACTTTCAAATTACCTGACGAAGGTTAACCGAGCGCAATAAAGTAATTATGTAAAGGGAATTAAAGTGATCGGCAGTGGGCAGGCTCTTTGATTCCTTAAAAAAAAAAAGATATACAAATAAATAAATCGAAATGGCGACCTGTGGTGACGGAGGATGATTGAAAGCAATGTGAGGGGGGGAAAAAAAAGCTTGTTTGTGCCTATGTGGAAGCCAAGGAAGCGGAAACTTTCCGAGGGAAGAGATAGAGGGAGGAAAAAAAAAAAGACAAAAGACGGAGAGAACAGCGGCGGCACGCTCGGATGGAGACGAGCTTTGTCTTTATCTGATAGTGTTAATCTTGTTCGCGGTGTTGCCACGCGCCGGTACTTTTAACGAGCTGAGATAATGGGAAGAACAGTATCAGAGTCATTAATTGAATTAGCTCCCTCTTTATCTGCACATCTTGCCCGTGTCCACTCGCCCCTAAAAAACACTCCACCGATGACTATTCCTCAGCTAATTGACTCAGAGCGTCCTCCGAAGAACCTCCGGGTCACCTCGCTAATTTATTGAGCCGACTCTGTCGCTGGTCACTATCTAATCTGATTATACCCAGAGGGGATTATTGTGTTTTTTTTTTATTTTGTGTCTTTTTTTTGGAGCAAGAGGAAAAAAAAGTGGAGGAGAGAACATGAAACGAGCCCAACAGCTTGTGTGTGTGTGTGTGTGTGTTTTTCTTTTTTATTAAAGGATTTAGCTGCAGGTGTTTGAGAATTAAGGGGACCTGGGCCAACTAAACTGGCTCCGTGTGATGTGGCCAATTTCACCTGCTGTCAGGAAATTAAACTCGGCTAAACCACCTTTTGGGAATTCATTTGGACCAATACGCTCAACCACAAGTTTTTTTTCACATTTATCCGGAGCAGTTTGTGAACTTTCTTTGATTTCTTTTGAAGCTTTTCAGCGCGGTTCGTTAATAATGCTTCGGAGTCCATTTTAAATGAGTGAAAGTGTGGCTGGTCTGTAGCTTCCTTCACAGGGGGGGGCCTCTCTGTGATGGAGGAACCAAATGTGGCTCCTTTGTCCTGGAGCTGATATAAGAGCCATTTTTCTCACTTGCATTTATCCCGGCTAAAGGTTAGCTTTAACATTATATCAGATTTTTTAGACACAGACCGAAGTGCATGTGCACGCGTTTGTGTCTGTCTGTGTGTGTGTGTCTCAACGCTTCTCTGTCTCCCTCTGTGCCGGAGTAATGATCTGTTATCGGGTGGATGGCAATCCAAAGAAGCATTTTCCTCCTGTTTCTTCATTTATTTTTTTCAAATTCTAGTCAAGCTGGAAGCTGAATGGAGGGAAAAACCTTGCCAATGGCCTCTAATGATGACGCTGACATATAGCCTTCTCTTACTTTTTGAACTTTAGACGGTGTATAGAGTGCAATAGACAGCGAAGGCCAGATCAGCTTGTAGATATACAAGCTGTTATTTAACTCTTGTCCTAGAGACCAATTCTTCTTCATCTTCTTCTTATTCTTCTCCTCTCCTTTCATCCCATGTCGTTTTTCATCCAGCCTAATACAAAGCCTTTCTTTTTCTTTTTTCCCCAGCTGGTCTCTCTACCTCACCATCTTTAAAACCTAAGCCACACATGTGCTCTCCCCCTTCACATCGTTTTCCCCCCCTTTAAAATAAAAAAAACTCCTAGCAAACACACTCCAGATCCTGTTTGTTCCTCCTCATCTCAACTTGTGTCTTTTCTTATCGTCATGGGAACCAAGAGAGACCCGTTAAACTCAGAAACATGTTGGTGCCCTTTCCATGAATGCTGCTTAGTCATTATCAATATAGGGTATACAGAATTATTATATTATTACAATTATTATTTTACAAGACCGAATTTCAGGAATTTAACAAAAATTCAATAAAAAAATTATAAAATTAAATCTCAATTCAGGATAGTTTAATAAACTAGTTTGTTCCCATAATATTTAAAGGTATACTTATACATACTATAGTGTGTGTGGAATTGCAATTCAATTAGTTTACCTCTAAGTATGTTTGTGTTTTCTGCTGTGTAAAAAAAAAATCTAATAATAAATCATATTTATGCCCTCTGGTGTTTCATTCATGGCAGAGAGCAACGGGTGCCAACATGTGATTTGGGCGGCGGCCCTGCTTCGGGTGTCGTCTCTGAGCATCAATCAGGGAGAGACTCATCTCGTGTGTAAACACCCGTCCCACCGATGCAGGGTTTCGTGGAATTAACGAGGCGGCATCATGTGCTGATGCATGTGAAACGAGGGGGGCGGGGGGGGGGGGGTGGCTCCCTTCAAATTGCTTTCCGGGGGGGGGGGGGGGGGGGGTGTCTCCCTTCAAATTGCTTTCCTTTATTGCCTCCCCTCCCCTGCGTCCTCCCTCCGCCGACGTCATCAAACCAATCTCATTTACAGCACGCCATTTGTTAATTTAGACCACGATGCTCATTGGTCACAGCACCTGGTCAGGTTTGTACGTCTAGTTGTGAACCAGGCAGAAACAGAGTGAGAGAGATGGAGAGTGCGTGCGTGAAAATGGATCGATTCGTTGATCGACAATTTTGTGTATTCAATGACCAAACAACGAGGCAAACAAAACAAAAAAACAACACACGTAGAATAGGAAGCTACTCCTCTAAAATCATTTCTGCAAGCTAAATTACAGCTCCAAAACCCCTACAAATTAGAAGTTGACGTTAGATCACTGCAGCATAGAACACACAGCCAGAGTCACCGGGTGCTTATTGCAGGTGACGCCTGGGACACAGGACAATCAGTCGTCCACCTCCCTCCACAACACGAGGCCAATTATTATTATTATTATTCTTCGTATTTTTATTATTATTTCTGGCCCTGCAGCGTGGATCGGATCAAAGTGCACTGGTGGAACATGGAAGATGAAATGACTCTTCTAAAGGCCGCTGCATGGTTTATCTTGTCATTCTCATTATCCCCCTGTTAATGCTCAGATACACGTTTTTTTTTCCCTTCATCTTTTACAAGTCTTTTTACAGTTGCAGGATAAGGACAGTCTCCAATTATTTTGATTCGCAGTTTTTCACTGAATAGATCCATTTTCCTTCTCCCCACCTCTTTGTACCGACTGTGTTTGACTGAAGATTTGATCCTTTTTTTCCCTTGCCATCCCCCTCTTTTATTCATAACGTTCTGCCCCATTTGAAGAAGAGCAATTTGCGGTGAGGGCAAAGCAGCGCTGAAAGCGACTGGTGTACTCTGAGAGATGAGAGCGAAGCTGAGTAATAATGTGCAGGTCCGCTGGTGGAGGTCGGGTCACGGTTCTTCTACACCTGTGCGACCTCCCACACACAACACACAACACGAGGCTAGATTTGATCCCGTGAAAGGATGGAAGGATTTGTTCCATTTGATGGCTCTGTGTGATGAAGAAAAGTTTTCAAAGAGATGTATCTGAACTCCTCTCATGTGAAATAACTGCGACACGTGACCCCGCAAGCAGTTCACTTTAGCCAACACGCCATCTGTGTTCCCCATGCAAGGCTTCACCACTGCTGATTAAATATTTTTTTCTTTTACCAGACGCAATAGTCATCTTAACGGTCTTAAGAAATATATTTTCTCTCATTTCCGCTTTATACACTATATCAAAACTGTTCCAAATAGATAAGACCCCGAGTAAAGGAATTTCCTACATTTGAGATCAAATCTTTTAATTTGTTCAAATGTGTGCGACAACACGGCACACAGATTTCAGTCTGAGGCCAGAACTGGGCGTCTGGTGGGTATTCGCACGTCTTCTGCATAAATGTGGCAAAAGTGTTTTCGGAAGCATCACCGATGGCGTCCATAAGATAGAGCTTGTGACGAGTCAGATATTTTCTGTGTTCAAAGTTAGAATGAATCTGCTGATGGTCCAGATTCCTCCGTCTAACAGATTTTTGTGAAAAAATTTAAAGAAATAAATAAAAAAGAACAGACCAGCTCATTTTATGGCTTCTAAAATAGTAAAGCATTTTTTTGAGTGTGAATTTTTGTGCGTGTCAGAGATTAAAAAAAAAACATTAAAAGGGGGCCATTTGTGTTTTTTTGAATGTAAGAAATGCGTGAGCTGTTCTGTGGACAGTTTACGTATCGTCTAATTTATTTTTATTTATTTTTTGCCCACCCTCAGGGTCAAGCTGAAGGATGGCGTGGCGTTCCTCGGGGCCAGAGCCAGTAACCCGGTGGCGTGGACGGTGAGCCAGGACGTCCGAAGTGAAGGATACCGAACCGTCACCCTCCACTGTCGCAGGAAGGAGAACAGCTTTGGTCAAAGGTACGTCTCTCTGACTCACTCCCTCCTTCTTTCTGTCAAATTCCTCTATATATATATATATATGTATATGTATATGGAACACCCTGCTGGAAAAAAAGCCCTGAAGCAAAAAAAACGCCCACGTTTTTATTTCTCGAGTGGCTGCAGTAGAGGAAGTGACCGCACAACACAGTGAGGATGACAATGAAGAGGAGGTGACACGCACAGGGAACCCTCAGGTGTCACGGCAGTGCACGGGGGGACCTCTTCTTTATAATGCATGAGCATACAGTGCATACAGCCGTCTGCTGCTGGAAGTACACCCAAACAACTGCAAACGTGTGAAAGGTGAATGGCTGTGTGTTTTCACTCGGAAAAACCTTTTTCAATTGTATTTAAAGATTCTCCCAGCTCTCAGTAATTGTATTAAAAAAGAAAAAAAAAAAATCGAATCCAATTGACCAAAAAAATATAATAATAACAAAATTAATTGAGTTTTTGCTACAGCAAAGAGCCGGTCGATTGAAAGATGACGCTCAAAACTTCAGGTCAGAAGAGCATAAAAGCTTGAATAGAAAACAAAACCACAAAGAATATATTTTTTTCTAGAAAGCATTAAATCTTTTCAGTGACTGAGTATGACCTGAAGAAGGTATGAAGTATTTGAAAGCATAAATGCTCACACGCAGGGGAATGACACTTTGCAGTTTTGTCCAGTAATGATTAATAATATGTAGTTTGTGAATACAGTATGTGACGCTCGACTCGGCAGCGAAGTGTTTTTTTGTTTTGTGAGTTGGGGGGCGTAGACAAAGTAGCCATACACAGGAAGTGGCACACCCTGAATGAGCTGTGATTTCCTGCCGGGGTGTCAAGGTGGTGACAGTGATGAATGACAGCAAGTCATCCATCATTTACATGCATCTCTGTCCCGGCCCCGCTGAGGAGAGGAGACTGCGAATTATACAGCGTGGCCCAAATCAAGGTCGCTGGCGTTGAGTCTGGACAAAAAAAGACACCCAACCATGAAGTATTGAAGCGCTAACGCGACACCGGCTGTGACCCTGCGCTTTCAGGTTCCTTTTTTTTTTTTTTTTTTTTTTGTGCTTTTTGACGACCAAAATGGGCCCAGACAAGCTTTTTGGACTTAGGGTCAGGCCGTGGCTCCGTGACTGCTATTTATTTCGATGATATGCAACAGGATAGAATGAGGAGTGTAACATAATAGACTTAGTCAGGTAGAGTTCCTGAATTTATTCTGCAGTCCTTCATGCAAAACGATGAATTTCTCTCAATGACATACTCCTTGCCATCCCACTATTAAATCCATACTTTTGCATCATGCATGAAGCGGTTTAGGGTCCTGGAAATCTGTGACGATGGATGCTGAAGACTTTGAGGGGCTGTAATCACACTTCCATTAAAACAGCATCCCTGTCGCCAGCTGACGGATAAACAGCAGGAGAAGACATTAATGGGAACATTTAATTGGTCTTAAAACCTGTCTACCTAAAACCCAACTGGAGACACGCAGAGTCAAATTTCTACTTTAACAAGGTTGAAGCATTTCCAAATCTAGCCGGTAAAACATCACTATGTGAGGCACGAGGTGGGAGAAGTTTTTTTCTCGCTCCTTGAATTAATTGCGGTTGGTTATGGTGTGGGTGCAACATACGATAAAGTAATCAAAGTACCGTCTCCCCGTGACCTTTTCAAAGCCCGCTGCACTCGCGCCTCTGCAAATTGCTGTTGTATAATGGCAGATTTGACAAGCAGAAGGAAACAAGGCTTCTCTGCAGCAACAGACCTGAGCTGTGCGTTCCTCGTGCATACGGTCACATTTAACTTGAATCTTGAAATCTTCATCTTCAGCCCTAGCCTCCTATTTATACACGTGTGCATGGGGTCGGAATTCCTGCGTGTGCCTGCTTCACAGCAGTGTGGCTGCTACTTCAGCAACCACGTGCTGATCTGCCTGAACTTGGAAGCCAGTGAGGCAGCTGAGATTTCAGGTGTGAAATGAAAGGCAAGGAGCGGTCGTACTGAGGAGGAAAACGTGCGCAAGCATCTGAGAGTGGAGAGCATGATTTCTTTGCTTCCAAAAATATACTTTTTTTGGTTTGTATGCACATGATGGGGCTGCCGTGTCAGTTAATTCTCTACTGAACACAATATCATCCACATTGCTGTTAATGCCGCTATACATCTATCCCGGTATATATGAATATATAAACAAATGTGCCATGACCCTCCAAAGCCCCCTCAGGTAATGACTCACGTCTACTCTTGTGAACAAATAATTGGATCATAGCTTTAGAAAAACATCAGAAAACACATTGGATGTCTTTTTTTTTCTGTCCTTCCTATGACACGTCGTGTAGATTTAGCCAGAGATGTGTCACGTATGCGTACACGTCCCCAGGCCGCAATAAAGCCGACTGATGGGAGATCAAAGTGGCGCAATGGTCACGATGACAATCCAGCCCGAGCGTGCTGCTTTATGAAGATGTATGAGGACGTTGAAATGTTGTCCTTCGTGTTTCTGTGTCCTCAGTTACCACGGCGGGAGACACTTCCTTCTCATCCAGCGTATTCATTTTTTTTTTACGCCGCAACTCCGCTTCAAAATCCTTGTCAGCTGTTGTCTTAATTAAGCATGGGAATATGCGCGCCCACACACACACACACAGGCACGTTCGGCACGCACACACACAGTCACACACTCACACCTGGGAATCTCATACACATGCTTCACTCTCTGTCTGCACATGTTGATGTGATTGCCTGGTGTGGCTCCTCCATGTAAATGGAGTTGTGGCTAAAGGAAAATAAAATTGCAGAGGAAAAAAAAACAAAAAAGAAAAAGGTTACCCTCCATGTATGCCACGGGCTCAAGCTTTCTTTTGGCCCCTTCATTTATTCATTTTGAATGAAGGCTAGCGACATTTGGAGTTCCTGTTCAACTGAGGGGAAGGTTGTGTTGTTTTTGTAATTGCAGGAGGTGAGGCGGGGAATATAACCGCTAATTAAAGTAAAATTCTTTTAATTAGTCACTTCAAGGTTTTGACACACAGGCGCCAATGATTTTGCTATAAATGATATCTTTTGGGTTTTGGATATATTCAGTCATCGGTATTATTTGAGTTTATTTACTCAGGAGTGGTTTCCTAGAGTTGAAGGTGCCACATACAAATCCTATTTCTATTTTCCAAAACTAGTCACGCGTATTAAATGATCCCTGAAAGACATTCGGAATACTGTCCCATCCTGTAGGAAGCAGAATTCTGTATTCTATCTAACGAGAGCAGCCAAGCGTCATAATAAAAACGACCAGAGGTTGTGACTCTCATTTACATCCTCCTTGCTGGCAAGGGGAATTTTTTGCTTGGTAATCAAACTGTAAAGGGGAGGAAAGTTCAAACTGTGGCGAGGGGGACGGATGGGAGCGCAGGTGTGCCCCCCACACCAGGAGGTAATCTCCTGCGCACCTTTAATCGGGTTTGTGATTTATTTGAATGATATTTGAAAGGTATGAAGTATATGCGCCGTGTGTGATTTTCATCCTGTAAACGTTAATTTGGCAATAAAAAGGAACCCTGCGGCATCTTCAGACTCTATGGAATGGTGACACATGCCACCGCATTGATTTCATCTGCCACTGAAAGCGACGCCTCCTGCTGTGAGGCTTTTTCTCTCCGAGGCTGAAAAGACAACCGCACAACAACCTACTCAGTGATGGCAGGCCTGCAATTTAAAACAACAACACTGAGAGACACAACTCTAACAGATTAATGGGATGCCGTTTTGGGGCAAATTGAACAATAGCAGTCTTTTTCAAATATTGTCTTGCAGAGAAGTTGCATGAGACTCATATTTGCGGTGCGCCTCCGATGAGGCGTGTCGCCGCCGCGCGCCTAAAGTCCTGGTGCCAAAAATGGGTTGATGACACAGATAGTGTCTTTGTTTGCTGCAGCCATCTGCTGAGGGAGGGGACACGTGCTTCTCCGGGTCGTTCTGGGAAATCAGAGGAGGCAAGCGAGCTGGTTTTAGACTGAAATCATCAACATACTCTGCGGTGTTGTAGAGGAAAGTCACAATTCCCACACAATTATTTAGATACAATTGCCTTTACTGAGTGTTGTCATATATTATATTATATTATATATTATATATATATATATATATAATTTTCCCCTTGCGGGACAATAAAGGACTTTCAATTCAATATATATATTGTTATGCTACATTGCCTGTGGAGTCTGTTTGAGTCCATTTGCTGTTGTGTGATTATTTGATCCTATTCTATATGTTTATTTACACTAGGTGACCTCTAAATTATGCCAGGAGCGGCTTTTATGGGTCGTAACGTAGCTTAGGGATGAGGAATCTATGGTCGTGCAGGTTAGGAGGCCTTGTCTTTGAGTTGGCCGTACCCTTTTTCAGCTCTGTGAGTATTCTTTCAAATCTGCAGATGTGGGAACCTGACTGTACCCCTCACTGACTCCAGTAAAGGTCATTGCTTGCATGGTAATAACTGAAGGCAGCTCGCTGTAGGCCTCCACTATCCAGACCGGAGGAGAATAAAATTCAATGTTCCTCTGGTGCGAAAATCAACCTGAAACAACAAAACCAAAAGAGCTATTATCCCTGGCGTTTGAAAGTCCTCCATTGGTCGTAAGATGCAATTAAGCACATGGACGAAAGGGACAAAGGGGAAAAAAAAAGATTGTGTTTTGCAACCAGGGACACAATCAACAACCAGGACATGAAGGTTTGTTGTGTTCAATCACACCTAGGTTACCTGGGGGCCCTGAGGATTCGTGAATAGCTGGATCCTCGTCTCACGTGGAAACAATGCGGCATTCCTGATCTCATTATGCATGTCTAAGTGGCCCTGAAACAGCATGTACATTTTAAACCAATTTGATTGATGGCTCTCATGATATGCTAATAATCGCCCGGGGCCTTGAAGCGGTGTGAATTCTTTGCCTGCTCTCATCACTTTCTCGCCCCATCTCGGTGACGGGTTTTTTCTCACTCTCTCTCCCTCTCCCTCTCTCCCCACGCCTCATTCCAAATGCAAGACAATTGTCATGCGGCTTTTCTCGTGCAAATCAGAAAATAGCCGGAATTTGTCACTCACATGCGCATTAGTTATTATGAGCGATGGTGTCATCACCACAGTGGATATGAGTATTTTTTTCCATATGCATTAGCTGGGCGTGTAATTTGAGTATTTTTTTTATTGTTTTTTATTAGTCTGCAAAGCTACAATAAATATAAATAATGGTTTGCTCAGTCAGCGTTGACATTTCACTACACCCCCCCCATGCATGAACTGGGAGTCAATGCAGATGCACGTTGTTTGGATTGTTAGTGAATATGTGTCTATAAGTCAGTTTTATTTGATCCCAATGAGTCGTTGGGAAGCGGAGGAACCGACAACAACAATGATGAGTGACAATCGAAGGAGAAAGGAGTTCGATACCCGGTCCTCCTTATTTCACGTGTGGAGGTCAGGGGGCCTCGTGCGACTCTCTCTGATTGCACCAGGCCGGACTCACACGGGGGAAATGAACGCGCGCGCAATCAATGCGCAGACCAAGCGGGACCGGTGTGACTGCGTTTACGACCTGATTTAAATCAAAGGTCCCTTCAGCGCAATCTGATTCCGATGGAGGAGCGCTCCATACGTCAGTGAGACGCACGGCGGTCGGTGACTACCTGACCGCCGAGTGTATCCGTCTATGTGTTTGTGTGTGTGTGCGCGCGCGTTCGACATATGCACCTATTTATCTGGATTTGATTAAGAGGCAAATTAAATAGTAGACCGCCATGAGTGGGGGGGGGCCTTGAAGAGCATGGCAGTTTTGATGAATTCACAATGTAATCGGCGTAATCAACAGCGGCTCCAAACAATGCAGTGCGGCAGTTAAAATGGAAGAGTTCCAGACTTGTGTGCGTGCTTCTTTGCAGAGGAAGAAAAAAAAATTGAAGTATTTGAAGTAGAGAAAGAGAGAGAGGGGTTTATTTTCCCTGCGTGTCCTTGAATGTGTGATTGGTCTTTTGAAAGAACGTATTTGTTTGATGGTTGACGGAGGACATGAAGCGATTACCTTTCCACAGGTGGTCTAAATTGTATGTTTGTGAACCGCTATTTGCTCCGACTGGCTTATCGCACGTATAAGTGTAACGCACAATTTGGTATGAAAAATCATTTGAATACACTCTTTAATCCTTTGAAGCAATCTTCTAGACATCTTATGTTTGCCTGTGCGTACCCGCGGGGGCCACTAATGCATTTGTTGAAACCGTCTCTTCTCCGCGTATTAAAAAAGGATTTCTAAAAGCCGCCCCAGACGAGCAACTATGTGACCGTTAGACGGAATTTGCAATATCGATCGTCTTTGATTTAATTTGCATGAGTGGCATGTGAGCCGTATGTGTTGCCGTTCTCGTGCCTTATTCAATCATAAATGCTCCATATAGGAAACAGCCCCCTGACTCTGATATGATCAGAATAAAAACACAAGTAATATTTCTTACCTCAAACCTGTCACCATCAATTATAATCAAAAGGGACGTGTTGCCTCTAATGAAATATAATTTTGATCACGGGGGGGTGATTTATACCACACGCAGAAATGTGCTTTGCCTTCTCCTCCAACCAACCCGTTCCCTGGGGATCTCAGGAGCTGAATTATATATTTTCCGTTGATTCCATCATACCCTTGAGTCTGTTTTTTTTTTTTTTTTTTTGTGAACTCGGACTTGAACTTTGTGAAGCGAAGCATGCTTGATTGAGCCCTGTGGGACTGGGCATCTGTGGCTCATCAAAGTAATGCCGGTGTTGAATAGATATAATCAACCAGAACCCAACAGGAGGTTAATTTCTTCTCTTATGTCCATCGCTTGTGTTTTAGGGATATTTAAGTGGTCCTCCAATGTTGTCAAGCACTAAGGTAGAAGCCCCCACTCGTGGAAAGATAGAAAGGCCCTGCCGTAATTATGGACTCCAAAGTTTCCCTGTGGAATTTGTACGGTATGGTTTTTGAAAATAAGCGTTTTTTTTTTTTGTTCCTCCAAGTTATATTAATATTATTTAAGGTAGAAGGGAAGACTCACCTCCCTCGGAACAAAGCTCTGCCGTTAATCGGACTCTTATCAGCAACCGAAAGCTGGAGATTGGCCATGGAGCCTGGTGGTGTTTGATAAGGCGGGCCTGTTGGCCTTGGGACCCTCGGCTCAAACCCTCTGATCCACTTCATCTTCTAATAAATCATCCGCTGAATCCTTGGCCCCTGTTAATGCTTCATAGCTCTCTTTGAGGTGTATTTTATACTTGAGGTACTGCAAGAACTTGTTCAGGGATTTCCTCGCAGGCATGCGCCCGACAATTTAGACTTACCGGGATAAGGTCACTTGGATCCAAACTAAACTGGGGGGGGAAAAAACTGAAAGAAACTGCATCAATTGTGGGCCAAGAGTATATTTTGCTAAATCAAACAAGTGTTAAATGAATGTTGGCATTGATGTTTTCACTAGAGTTTCTGAATTATGGTTTATGGTCCAGTGGGACTGTTGCGTGTACGTGTTTGTACTGGGTGAAATTCACACATCACATGACTACAGCCTTTGGAAGTTGTTTGTTTAAGTGTTGTCTGGAACTGCGGAGGGAGAGAAATGGAAGGGGTGACAGAATGAGGAGAAGAGCCTGTGGGTGAGGAGGAGAGGATTTCTGTTTACTTGACAGATTAATGAAGCACCGCGGCGGGAGTGAGGGCGAAGGTCAGAGACGGACCACGCTAGGGTCGGCCTTCTAATTAACCCTCTGCACATATACCAATTTAATAAACTGAACCAAGGTTTGTTTGTTTGGGTTGGGTGTGCAGATGCATGTGGGTTGGTTGGCTGTTTTTTTTAGATTGTAGTCGTACCTGCAAGTGTGTAAATAATGCAGGTGTGATGAAACTGGTTCAAGGCTACGTCATTTGGAGAGGAAAATGAGTGTGCACTCGCAGAGAAAATCTAAGAAAATAAATAAAATTTCCAGTACATTGTCTGAAGGGCGGCCAAACCCACCAGCTAAAATATGGTTCCATTTATTTTTATTATTTTTAGGGACTGTTTGGGTTCAAATGCAGCGGATGTTCACTTTACCGTTGTGGAGATATACTTTGAATGGGGAGAAAAAAGACACAGCAGAATCGATCACTATGTCCTATTTATGGACTCTGTGAAAAAGGGTGAACGTGTTATACAAAGAGTCATGTTTAGTCAGATTAACATCTTAAAATAACTGGCCAAGTATTGACAGTCCCAAGCCCAAATGAAAGTGTGATTGGCATTTTAATACGTGAAAAGAGCTCTTCAAGCTAACCCTTCGATCTTATTTACATAACATTTTATCACTTTCTGCATTCGACATTTTCTTTTTCGTCTGCTGAAATCTTGACTAAACAAGGTCCCTGTGTGGCAAGGACATCCCGGCGAGACAGAGAAAAGGGGTTTTGGGTTTTAGATATTTTAGAAGAAGAAGAAAAAGAAAAAAATTGAGCCGATTATGCTGTCAATTTGCATCTGGAATGATTCATCACTGATTTTCTTTTTTTTTTTTTTATTGTTTTAATTCAGGATAGATTTCAAAAGCAGAAGTATCACTTTGCAAGGAGCTGTGCAATGTGCCAAAATGAACATGATATTAATAGTAAATAAACATGTGTAATTGGATTCATTTTTTCAATTAACCCCTTCTCAAATTGTTATTGGGCAGGGTTGGAGTGAGTGAAAAACTGCATGTGATAAAACCTCACAGTCAGTCTTCTCTGATCCTCCCAACACGAGTCCCCAGTCACTTCATTTACATGGTAGCCCCAGGCCTTATTGCATTAGCATATAACAAGCGATGATTCATTCAGGAGTCATTGTTGTGTTGTCCTACTGCGCCTTACTTGTTCGTGACCCACAACCCGACTGCTCTCCTGCATTCTGAGCTCCCCGTGTGATCATTTCGTACAAAGCACAAATGAGCACGTCTGCACTCGACACAATCAGGACTTTTCATCCAGTAATTACAGCATCAAGATAAATAAGAAGAAAAATAATCATGCCCTCGATATTTTCTTACTGTCTATGACAGACGAAAGCATCCCATCATGCTTTGTGTTTAAACCTTTTTAAAACCTCAGTATGATAGGTTGAGAACCCATTCAGCCATCCCTCAAAAAAGTCCACTTTGAGATATTTCATTCTAATTTTCAAAACTGCCATATTCAGCCAATCTGTTGTTTTAATTCACCATTACAACCCCCCAAGGAATGGGTTGGAAAAAATCAAAAGGTATAAGATTGGGTAAATGACTTTTATTTTTATTCATTTAAATGTTACAATAATCTACCAAACTTATCTGACATTCCTTAAAGGTCGGAAGTCTCACAACACAAGTTCCATCAATATTATCACAAAATCGCAGCATACTGTCGAAAGCCGAAAAACAAAAAAAAGTTATAAGTAGTAAAACTCGCAATTGCGATCAAATAGATACCTCACTGGCCAAACTACACAAAGCCTAAAATCACAAACTCCACCGGCTTTAATCATTCGCATGCAGCAACTGAGAGGCCGATAATGGAGAGGACAACTTGATCACATCCCCTTGTCATCTATGTACACGCTGTATGCGTGGGTCATGAGGAGAAGAAGTGTCGAGGCCCTGGTGGAGACTTCAGACTCCCAGGGGGAGATTAATGTCCGGAGATAAGAGGATGAGCATCATTGGCTTCTGGAGAATCTGACTAATCATCCTCGCAGCTCTCGGAAATCAATAAGGGAAGAGAAAGTGCCGTTTATATAGTGGCTGGTTGTGTTTAATTGTAGCGCGGTGGAGTTCAAAGGTGACTGTGGCCCATGGGTGGCGCACCCTGTGTCCTGCTTCCTTGTGTCCTTGTGTCCCATGTGTTGCCAGGTATGGTTGGTCCAGGTGAGACGGTGGTTTTGGCGGGAAAAACATCGTCTTATCTCACCATTCAAATCAGCGCTGACAATTTATTTCACGTCTTCAACCAAGATCACATTATGATATTGAAAATATCAATATGTAAAAAAAAAGAAAAAAAAAAAAAGAAAAAGATATTTAGATAACATAACATTGACCAGATGCTATTATTAAATAAAAAATGTGGAATAACGCATTAAACATATGGGTAGTGAACAGTTTTTAAATAACTTCAATAAAACTACGTTCTTGGTATTTAATGAAATAAAAAAATATGGACAGCTACGATGATTAGTTTCTACCAGACACACCCTGTGTGTTTTTAGATTTGTTGACATTTTGATGAGAAAGATGAACCATTCCCTTGATTTGAGTTATTGTGTCTTTTTTTTTTTTTTTTTTCTTACAAGCAATTTACATACATTTCCAGGCCCCCCGTTGTTATGTGACGACCAGGGTATTTATATGTTGAAGGGAAACACTGCCGCTTTGCAATACTTCTTTTCAGAATATTCGTGAAAAAATAAGGATGTTGATGTTGACTTATGCTCAGCTCTCAATGGAGTTCATTTCTCATTTTTTTCTGTATCCTCAGCTGCTTTTTAGGGTGCGCTTGGCTAACGTATAAATGTTGGATTACTATTTCGGATGCACTGGCTATTCGGGGCTCCCCCCTCCGCCCTATTTCAAACAGTTTTATAAAAAAAAAAAAAAAAAAGGATAAGAAGCAAGATTTGAATACGGATTTGAACGCGGATGACCAATGCAACAAAGCTTTAAGTCACTCTAGAAACTAATCTGTGCAAACAGGGACACGGACGGATGTTGAAGTTTTGATAGACCCTGAGGGAAATCTCCAGCGTAGATAAAATTGGATATTCTACATTTCACCTGCCTTCTTGACATGCTGTCATTTTATGATCTCCTTCATTATCTGTCTGTCATACGTCTATGTTTATTGGCCCATAAACACATCCATTCCCACCCAGATGATACAGGCATCTCCGGCTGCCACCGGTCCGACTCCCGACAGCGCAAGGTTAGGATTATTGTGCGAGGGTTTTATGAGGAGCGCATTTTTATTAACCACAACGGTGGCGTGGCTCAGGGAGCTGTCTTTGGGGGTGTAAAATTTCCCATTGAATAAATTGCAGTTACTGAATGTTACTTGCACTTTTTTGGATGTAATGCCGTGGCCCTTTTTCCTTCTCCTGCTCATTAACCCTGCTAACCCCCACGGGGGTTTCCAGCGGCCCGGCCGGCCAGCCGACTCGCTCGTCTGTAACGAGCTTCTCCCAAATATCACGTTCTGTTTCCGAGCGGCTCGGCCTGTTCGCATGATGAGTGTCGGGTGGCGAGCTCTGCTAGTTTCAATAGCATCTCATTAGCATCATTGGAGAGAAGAGACGGATATTAGACCTGAGATGGTAGAACTCATTAGAGAGGAGCCTGGAATCCCTTGAGATGCATACACACACACACACAGACATGTGAAATATAGCCTTTGCTACCCCCCAGATCCTAATTTATTAATCAGATTATTCTAATGACCCCCAACTACACCAGGCTAAATGACCTTATTAAACTCCCATCAGGGTTAGCGTGTGCTGAACTGGCAGAGTCGGAGTTAGTCTCGGCCGTCAGCGTGACCTTTGTAGCCACGTTGGAGTTACACAGACGAGGGGGATGGGCTTATTGACTCCAGGTTTTATTTATCAGAGATATTATTTAGCTTCCCTGGAGGTCTCCAGCCAATTACCATCAAGTTGTACTTCTTCTTTTTTGAGGGACTGTGCGGAAAGTGCAGAAGTGAATGGCGTGGAACGGTGAGGATTCCAATAAATGGAACGTTCAACTGTACTTATTTATTTTCTTTCTTGCTTAGCGTGAGAGGAAGATCAATACCACTCACATGACGGTCCATATGAGTTGGAAACCAATATATCGTAGATATAGCTTCGCTAGGTGTGAACATTTTAAGATTGGAGACTGGCTCTGTCGACTCGTTTTGGTTTTACTGGAAGTGCGCTTTGTCATCTCGAGATTGTAAAGGAACCAGGTGCCAAGCAATAACACATTTCGGTGGGCACCGGTGCAGTTGTTCCTTTAAGGTTTGTCTTTGTTGAATACCTTTGAAATACAACTCTACAACCAGAAGAAGATAGAGAAGGAAAATCCGTTTTCTGAAATTGTAATCTTTGGAGCCTTTGGTGTTGCTGCACAACGTGAATGTTGCCTAGGACCCAGCGCTCTCCGAAGCTAAACAACCGTTGACGCCTGCGGCACAGAAGGTGGGACTTCTGGTTCCTTTCACACAATTACACCTGTCAATGACTTCTAATTGAGATTTTACACTTAAAAAAAAAAAATAAAAAAAAAGATTCAGAAGATTTACCACCAACAGTAGAGATCCAGGCAGGCGGCGCTTCTTTTCTGTGCGGACAGATGGCCGACAGGAGTTTCTCGTGCTGCCCATCGTCACGACTCATCTGTTGAATTACTGCTGGCCTCACGTGTCAGGATTAAATTATGGCCCAGGCCCCACTGTGTGTATACGTCAACGTACAATTTGACCACCTGTTCATATTATCTCTGCTGACATAAAGTCTCCATGATAAAGGAAAATGCGTGCTGCCACTTAAACAATCGATTGATCACATCTGAAGACATCATAGACAAACACACCTTAGTTAAGACACATTATCACAAACAAATAACTACAAAGCGTTTGGGACATAAAATGCAACATAGTGTATATCAGGAATTCCTCTGACACAGATGTCCTTCATTCTTATCTCCCTCACATCAAACAGAGAAATACTCGCTGGCATGAAAACCTGGCCACAGGAAATCTGCCATGCTGTCGACGCACCCCTTCTCTAAATCTGACCACACACACGCCAAAAAAAAAAGAATGCATGCATGCATGCACGCCAGTTTGTTTGCAGTGTGTCCTCGCTCTGGTTGAGGAGACAGGTTGGACATGTCTCCAGAGTAAATCCCATTGTTTTCTGTGTCTCGTAATGAAACTGAAATGTATCCAGTTTCAGCCGAGTGGAGCTGTCGTGGGTTTGTGTTAATCTTAGCCCACACAGACACACACACACACACGCACACACACACACACACACACACACACACACACACACACACACACCTGCTGGACTGGCTGTTGATTCTCTGAAATAAATTCAATGTCTTTGATGTATCATTGCTGTCAGGACTAACCAAATCACTGCTATGCATGAAAGGAAGCCCCTCGGGTCTGCAGCCGACTTTTCCTTTCACTACTTTTTCTCAGAGTCAGGTATCCGCAGAGGTGTTGAGAGAGAAAACACGGTTTCACATTTAACAAGGCTTTCGTGTTCCTTATCTCCACTTTTATTCTTCTGTTTTCAAACAAAAGACATTTCATTCTTGTCTTTTTTTTTTTTTTGCTGTTACGCCACTTCTTCTTCTTCCCACCCAGAGCCCCTTTGCTGCGTTTGAAATGTATGTTAGAGAAAAGTGTTTCCTTCTGAGTGTATTCTTTTACCTCGCTCTGTTTGTGCATCTCACGTCCGACAATATGGAGATTACCTCAAAAGCTTCCTCAAAATGACAGGACTGATTTTCCAACTCATTCCACCGCAACAAATCTGCTTGGCCACGCGCTGCGATCCCAGTAGGGCTTTTGCTTTTTATGTTATGCCTCCGAAACCGCGTTTCCGCTCTGTTGTTGTTGTTTTTTGTCTTTTTCTGGCTCTCTCTCTCTCTCCGAACACCTCTTGCTCTCATCCCCGTCCATCAGACAGGCCCGGGAGGAAGTGATGTGTATTTGTATTGTATGGTAATTGTGCTGAGAAAAGGGCACGCGGTGTAGATACGCTTCTAACGAGACACAAAGGAAGCTGGCTGACCTCTCCAACCGGTGGGCTTTGGACATTTATCATCCCCAACACATTCTGGCTGAAGGGGCCGGGGCGGAGAGAGAGAGGGAGAGAGAGAGAGCACCACCCTCTATAGGAGACACAATCCACTGCAAGGGGAGGTCACTATAATAAAGACAGATTGAATATGCACAGAGTATTTGTTGTATATTGTTTAGCACTAAATACTCCAATTGTTTGCATCTTCTTCATTGGAGTGGGCCTTTGCAAGTCACTGATGTGGCTAAAATTGCACAGCATAGGCGTAATAACACCAAATCAGTGCGGCAGCTACCTCTGGAGCTCAGTGTGTTGTCCGGATTTCCCGCTGCGGCTCTGCAGCCCTCCAACCTTCTGTCTGAGAAAAAAAAAAACTGTGATGGATGGACTCGAGCTTCAGCGAGTACGGTCCCACGGCTGAATCCCCAAAAGTAGGGATTTTGAGTAAAGCTGGGTACCCATAAATATAACTCACGGTCTTCAGTGTATGCGATGTTTGCTCTCAGTAGTGCATTTCCTGTGTTTTGCTTTTGATGTTTAACTTTGATTAAAAGGACACAGATTTTCAAAGACCAAAAATAGTTTGGAAAGTGCTACCCTGCGGCACGCAAAAAAAAAAAAGAAGAATTTGCCAACACGTGCTTCTCATGTGAACTCATTTCTTAGCTCTTTCATCACCACTGATTTTTATAGGAATATTTAGCGGCGCTTTTAAATGTGATAATAAATCGCTTAGCCGGCTTTGGACTGGCCATAGGGCCAATATAAATAGTGCAAATATAGCAGTAGTATATAATATCGTATACGTATTATTTAACGGGAAATACATTATATAGTTGATGGGGGTCGTTCCAGCTGAGATTATTGAGCAGTTTGTCCTCCAACAAGTGTTCGTAGCAGGACAGTGTACATGTAAACAATTTAAATCCCGTGTCAAGCCTTTGTTTTAGGTCAGAATGGAAAAAACTGGCTGTGTTGTGCGACATCTCCGTATCTATCTACGTAATCCCCCTGTTTTAGTCTATCTTTGTGGTAAACTGGAAATATATTTAGTAAAACTCTGACCACCACCCTTTGAAACGGAAAAAAAGAGAGGCTTTTCTGTCTGACCCAGAATTCCCATTCACGCTGTTTTCCTCCACAGCTTCCAAAACTGTTCTCTCTCACACTTCCCCTACCACCGTGGATCCTTAAATCTGCACTTTGAAGTGAGGCCGGTGTCTGAAGTGCAAACGCGTTAGAGAGAGGAGATGGGGGGGGGGGGGGGGGGGGGCGTGTTTGATGGTT
>JAFBJU010000404.1:381563-400560 GCA_016785305.1 Colistium nudipinnis
TTTTATTCATGTCTTGGGAAACTCACTCCATTTCAAACTCAATTGCATTGGCTTTTTTATTCTGCTCATGGTTACACCCGGGCCATTAGGGGGAAGCTCAATATTGTTTTTTTTGTTCATTTCTTAATTTTGTCTTTCCTAATTAATAAGAAGTCGGGCCCTCTGCTGGCAAGAAAAACAGATAAAAACCAAGGCCAGCTCACATATCCCGCCCCCCCCCCCCCCCGTCACACACTGTCAGGAAGTGGATTTGGAAATGTCTCGGCCGAGCACGGATGAGCTGCAGCAACAGTCAAGTGTCCTCACGGCACCATTAGCCATCTGCAGGCAGCCATAATGCCCCCTGATGGCTTAATTAAGTCCTCTTGTGTATATATATATATGTGTGTGTGTGTGGCTCTTATTTACTTCTCTGTCTTTGTCCCGTGCAATGGAAAAACAAAATGAAGCCTGGCTTTCGTTCGGCCGGAGACAGAGAGGAAACTGGGGTGAGGGTTTGGGGAACGCGAGCTGCGGGAGAGATGGGTGATGGTCTCGTAGGGGTTTTTCGGGGACACCGCTGGGAGTTGGTACTGTGGGGTTTTTTTTTTGGGGGGGGGGGGGGGGCTGTCCCGCGGGGGGAGTCGGTGAAAGTGCAAGATTGTTTGAAGCTTAGTGTGTCCACTCTGTAATTTGTTGGCCTTTTTTTTTGCCCTGGTACAGGATCCAGCAGAGCTCAGCTCTCTGACTTATGAACACAGGAATATGTGCATTTTTTTATTTTTTTTATTATTAGCGATGGCCCATCCACCACAATGATGAAAAGTGGGAAAGTATGAGTAAGGAAAAACGGGACGGGCTTATAATTTAATCTCACTAAAAGTATTTTGAGCTCACAGTACACCACAACAAAATAAAAACAACAACTGCAGCTTGTCAGGCCAAAAAGTTGTGTAATAAATCCATATCTAATTAATATGAAGTATATAAATCACAGCTAGTTGATTTGACAATCAATCTTGAATGTCTTCCTTGCCGCAGAGTAGTGCATTTGCAGTTGCGTTGCCATTTGTGTTAAGTCAGCAGAGACAAAGGAGTTGTGGTTGTGTGGTTTCCAGTGTCACCTAATTATGGATCAGATTTTTCTTTTTATTGGAAAAAAAAGAGTCATTTACCGTCTTTTTACCCTTTCTATGATATCCCGCTTCATTTTAGTTATCAGCACCTTTCTCGGACTATTTTCTGACTTCAACATCGCATTGCGGGATGACTCGGCTCCAAGAGACTTTTCCTGAGCCATAACAACGAAAAAAGATGACTTTCTATGAACACCGCTCTCCCCTGCTGTTGTATCACTATTGTCGGAAAAAGTCAGACTGAAAAAAAAAAAAAAATCCTCAGCGGTCTCGACTCCCCGGCACTTGCTTTCATTTCATCTCCCGGTACATGCTGTGAGAATGTGGAGTGTGTGTGTGCGTGCGTGTGTAAAGGTGCTGGAAGGAATAGTTTTCTTTTTTTTTTATTGAAAATTGATCTGAGGTGAATAATATCTGCAATATACTGTAAATCCTTCACCGCACAGGACCTGTGAGCCTGGATACTCCACCCGATTGTGTGTAGTTGTGTTGAGTTTGTGAGTCTGTGGGCAGTCCATTAAATAATGAAAGGATGATAAATTGTCGGCCAGTGTTGAGTAGTGTCTACCTCCATGCGCAGATACAGCTGTCAACATCCGCTGCGTTTCATGTTCGTTATTTTCAAAAAGAATACATGAAAAAAAAATAATAATAAATGGCTGTAAGACATTTGGACTGACACCTAGCGATTTTGCTGATGTCATCGTGCCTCGCGAATGGCTACACATTCAGGGGGAATCCAATTGACGGACTGACAGCAGTTTACTGTAGCTTATCTCTTGCTGTGTCAAAAGAGCTGGTGAGGAAATCAATGATGAACCTGACTGTGACTGAAGCTTCTGTATCATAAACTGAGGCATGCAGGCGAATAAAGACTCACCCGCATAGGGATATAATAGGAGGATTACCCTGTGGTCACCGTGTTTGACTCTTTCCGTCGGTGGGCTGATGCTGAATACCACTGGGATTAAAACACTTTTTTTTCTGATTTGTAAAGAAAATCCCCACATAGCCTCGTGGCGCAGAGGATTTATTCAATAGCCTACATTCAATATTATATATGTATGACTTGGTTTTTATGCATTACTTATGTGTGGCGGAGTTCCATAGGGATCAAGTTGAGCCATAGAACTGATAAATATGTATTATAACAGGAACGTCAGTGGGATAGAACCAAGAATGAAGGATGGGTTCATTCTAATTGTGCGCCTGATTTCTTAAAGCAAAAACTGCATCTATTTATTCAGGAATCTCCGAAAACTCTTATTCTCCGCTAAATATGTCTTGAAGACATCGTTTCTAAGGTTTTTTTGTTTTTTTATTATTATTTATCTTTTTCCAATATCCTCCTCCCTAACCTTCACAAACTCCCTGAATTGAATGAAATCATATAAACGTATGGCTCTTGTCTCTCAAATTGAAATGGAAATATTTCATGGCCGTTTATTCTTTGTTGATGTATGAAGAAAATATCCATACATCCGTTTGACTCCACTTGGATGGATGAATATATTTATGGGTGTTCTTAGCACCGTAACGCCTCCATGCAAACTGGGAAAAACAACATTTCCAAAGTCCCTCTCGAACAAACCACCCAGCCACCGGATTCCATCCTTTAACATGCAGACGCACACATGCACAAACTACTCCTTAAAGCGGCACACCATTCATCCACAAACATACCCCCCCCACCCCACACACACACACACACACACACAAAAACACTCCACCCTTGTACCCCCTGCAGCACATGGGCGTAATGACCTTTTATCGATTCTTCCTCCTCTCGCCCTCGTTCTTCTCTTTTTCTCTCTTTTTGCTGTCTGCACCACAATGAGAGGCTTGATAGGAGGAAGACATGTTTTTTTTTTGTTTTTTTTGTATGACGCTTGGGCAGCAAAGGTGTGTGTGTGTGTGTGTCACCGTTAACGTGTCTGAATGTGTGTACAGTGCCTACTTTGTGTGGGCTGGTGTCGATTTAGAATGTGTGTGGGTTAACAGGAAAACCATTTGGGGATACGAGTGTGGCTGCTGTGTACAAATTGGCTCCAGGATTGTTAGGCATTTACGCCCTCCATGATCCCAGGAGGGTTTCAGTCAGGCGGGCGATGCCTGGTGAGAGTTAGAGGGGATTTCATGGAAAAAGATAAGGATAATGCTGTATCGTAAAAAAAAAAAAAAAAAAAAAAAAATCTCTTAATTTCCGCCCAGAGATCGTGTATTTGTGATCATCGTGCATTTAGATGTGTGGGCTCACTGGAAATTCAATTCTCCGCGGCGTACATAATAGATGTTGCAGGAGCTCGCGAAGACCTGGCTTTTCACGAGGGCTCGTTAAGTGGAAGCAGACGCTTCCCGTCACGCGCAGAGATACAGACTCCATACGATTCCGCTTTACAGGTGCTTATCTGTCACCAGAGACTGGCGCATGGCGCGTTGATTATACAAGTGTGGGCAGAGATGCTCCTTCTTTGCCGCGGAAGATGAGGATGAGGGGTGGATGGGATGTCTCAGAGTGTCGACCTCATTGTGTGCGATGTGCGTGAATGCCATTTAAATATTGTCTGTGCGAAATGCGAGTGGCGAGAGGGGAGGATGGTATTTTTTCTCTGTGTCTGCATTTACTTTTCCCAAACTTCTGCCAAAAAAAACGCTTGAAGTCAAACTCTGCTCTTATGCCGCCTGCAGAGGTCAACGCACAGGGCCTGTGTGGCTCCTGGTGGATGGATGGAAAGCGTAGCTCCGACCATATATGGCATATTTCCAAAGAGCTCACAAATCTAGAAAACAGAATGCAGACGCAAGAAATAGTTCCTAAATAGTTTTTGAATTCAGGTATCCTCAGCTGAGCTTTAAATTATATTTGTAAATAAAAAAAAAACACACACGAGGGCGAAGAAACAAAGAGCTGCCTGGTGTGCAGTTTTCCATTCAAAGGTTCTGGCTTCTCAGTCGTATTTTATTGAAACTAAGCTGTGAAGAACAGGATCCACTGTTGTAGCAAATCCTCTATACAACCAAAACACTGAGAGCTCAAGGATTACCAGCCCTTGTCTTAATTGATCTCACTATCTTCTTCCTGCTCCATTTGAAAGACATTTCACTTCCAAAAGGATCTCCTGGTTTATCTCTTTTAACGCCTTCAATTTAATTCAAATTATAACTGTCAGTGGGGTTTTTTTTGCTCTGGAAAGTGAGTTTCTTTTTACTCTAAACACATTTCGTTAAGGTTGAACTGAGGCCGCTCGTCAGAGTCTGTATACAGAGTGCACTGCTACGTATTGTATGGGAAAAGGGTCGCGTAAGGCCTTGTGTGGCTCCAGAGGCAGACGCACAAAATCTGATAAACAGTCAGATGTGAAGAAGTTTGAAAATGTGGAGGCTGTAGAGGAAAACTAAACTAAACTTCTGCAGCAGTGCAGCCCTCGCACACGGGGAAAGTAATGTTGGAACCAGGTCTGGATCTAGATGAAAAATATAATTGCCACCACAAAAGATGTCGGGCCTCTTGCAGAAGCATTGTTGTCTCTCTTTTACTAACATTCTCATATATCGATTTTTTTTCTTCGCATCCACCAAACTCTGGAATACGCTCACATCTGCTGTGAAGCCATACTGTGACAGAAATGAAGAGGGAATGGTTTCAGGCTCGTGTAAAGCAGGCGAGCTGATGGAAAAATCTGCATCCGTTCTACGGTCATAGAGATATTTCCAACAAATACTAAGAGGTGTCAGCTTGTGATAGGCATTTTTCATCCAGTTCATTATTCAAGAAAAATATATTGCAAAATGAAAATAATTGTCGCATTATCTTCCGGGAAACAGTGCAAACATTCACACCCAGAAAAAAAGGTTTTATGCAAATGATAATAAAGGAAAGTGTCAATTCCTATCGAATTGTGCACTAGGCATACGCACTGATACATTTCAAATGAATAATTAATGAATACAAATACTAAACTACCAAGAGATTTCTTATTTGACATCTAAGCTACAACAAAAGCTAAATGAAGTAAGTATAATAGGAAAATAAATGGGAAATGCGTGATTTAATTTGTGAATCTAATTGTCCTTTTTTGTTTCGCATCGTGCCTCGTCTCTCTGTTTAATATGAATCAAATCATTTCACTCAACATATTTTGTCCACCAAAGAAGTGATTTGATGAAAACTTTTCAATACAGTCAAGTTAGGATCAGGTCTCCGTCACATGATAATAATCATTTGTGGGATTTTTGCCTTTCCCTTTGCAGGACACGGAGATCCTGAACACGGCGGTGCTCAATGGTCGCACGGTGGCGGTGCCGGTGAAGGTAGTGACCGTAGGAACAGACGGAGCGGTCTCTGATGTGACGGAGTCAGTGGAGTGCAGATCAACGGATGAACAGGTTATCAAGGTGAGCAATTTATTTTTACCTTCTGCAGCTTTGCCTCTGTTGCCTTCTGTTTCCCAGCAAGCTTTGAGGTGGTACGTGTGCAGGCGAGCGGAATGAACAAAGAGCAACTGTGGTGCAGAAGTGCTTTGTGCTTATTGGTTTTGGGGAAGCTGATCCTGAATGGTTTGCCGGAAACGGCCATTTTTTTTTTCCTCTGGGCACAAATCAATACCTTAGAAAGTCTGAGAGAAATAAAATCTGCAGGAAGAGAGGACTATTTGAATTGGCTTTCGTGGCTGTTGAGGTGAATGGGTTTCCCCTTCATTCACGTTCATTTTTGAATAATAAGACAACATTACGTATAACCCAGATTAGACAGAGACAGACTGTAAAGCTGAAGCCAGAATGTTTTTGTTTTTTTATCGGGGTTAAAAAACACCGGTGCATAGACTCCTAGACTGATGGTTAAATAAATGCACTGCTTATAATATATATGGAAAGTGAATTATAAAAAAGCACAGAGTGGATTTGGTCATCAGAATTTCCTCTCCAACTCCTGTTTGCAACTTCATTGCCACTCGTCAATAACGTCAGGTGACAAAACGTTCCATTGATTTTCTCTCTCCAGCAAGTTTTAAATCTGTGTAAGTTGATTTTCACTGGTCTTCTGAAAGCTTAGCAGAATAATCCAAAACCCCATTGAATGCTTTGAGGAGTGTTGCACAGGCTCGTTTTTTTATCGATAGTGATAACACCGCGTCAGAATCCAGTAAGTAAATGTAAAAGTCTCAGCGTTTACCCTTTGGAGAAGAAATTTGATTTAATATTTACCCCCTCGCCTGGCACCATTCCAATATGAAAAATTGCAGTTAATTGTCAGGATGTTTGAGAAGGAAATAATAGGGATGTAAGTGTGTGTGCGTGCGTGCGCGCGCGTGTCCTAATGAGGAGCGGTTTGTGCGCAGCGTATATATCAGAGAGAAGAGGCAGATCTCTCAAAGGGTTTAATTATCCACTGAAGTAGGGCCACACTTTTGAGCGCCCCCTCCCCCCACCCTGCGTCCTAAAGAAACTGAAAATAAAACGATTGGAATTGGAAGGTCGTGTGTCTCTGAAAGGTCAAGGGGTTGAGTCTCTCTCATTGGGATCCCTAAAAAAGAAATCACTGCAACATTAATAATGAGTTTTGTGTCGTGCCTGTTGATCCAAAACGAGCTTCACCTTCATTTGATTTATTTATTTTTTTATTTTTTTTTAATATTCACCTTCCTTTTTGATTTCAGCATAAAAGGATCCTCTGTTCTGGTGCTGGAAGATGTGCAGTAATACAAGGCTGAGGGAGTGAAAGAGTGAGGGAGGAGGAGGAGGAGGTGGAGAAGGAACAGAAACAAAAGGAGGAGGAGAGGTCTGTCAGATAGCGAGCTGTTGGTTGTGTTTCTTAGGGGGAGGGTCTGGTTTGACATCATCTGAGAGCTGCCGAGCTATATGCAAATAACTGGAGACGGATGACAGACTTCTTCTGACGTTTTTATTATTTTTTTATTTTTATTTATGGAAGAAAAAAGATGTAATTGTCGCTACTGCAGGCATCTGCTCAAATGATCAGTTGTGCCAGTCAAGTCTTTAATGGTTTTTGAGACAGAAATGAATAAGAATTAAAAAAAAAATAATTGATTACAAACGGAGTGTGACTTGGCTGTCGTCGGGGGGGAGCGGGGGGGGGCGGTGATTGATGAGAAGATTCTGGTTGTGTGAAGATAAAGACGGACACGTCTGATGTCTGTTATTTCAGCTGTGTGTGTGTATGTGTGGGTGCGTTGGAGACGCATCCGACGCACAGCGCTGACTGATCGGCGTTGTACTTTATCCAACCCATCTTAATTTGGTCCATTTTTTTTTTTTTTGTCCCCGCCTGGACGAGGCAGGTCTGTGTGTTTACTCCGCTCCATCTGTTGAGTTGGAGCAATGTCAGCGCACTCCTCGCGCACATATTATCCCGGACACACACACACACACAGACGGAGGAACCGGGAGAGATCTGAAAGCTGAGGTTGATTGGAGCCCATGCAAAAATCTTCTCAGAGGAGCATCTCATCTGAACAAAGGGACAGATTAGATCATTTTTCCCCCCAAAGAAGCTGAAACGTAAAAGTTTCAGTTTGACTTCGACTGAATGATTCAGAGGCCATATTGGGTGATTTCAATAATTCACTTTTTTTTCTTCTTCCTTGCATTTAAGTTGAAATGGAGTCTTGTTTCTTTTTTTCTGTGTCTGATCCTGAAATCCGCTTTTTTTTTTTTTCCTTTCAGGTGTCAGAGCGATGTGACTATGTGTATGTCAACGGAAAGGAGTCGAGGGGGAAGAGCCGGGTGATGCTCAACTTCACCTACAGTTTCCTGAGTGCACAGCTGGAGATGAGCGTGTGGATGCCGCGCCTGCCTCTGCTCGTCGACGTGGCCGACCCCGTGCTCAGCCAGATTAAAGGATGGAGGGTCCCCGTTAGTACCGCGAACAGGAGGTAAGACCTGATCCTCTACTGCGAGTGTCACACACTGGATTAGGTGTTGTTGTTTTTCTTTAACCTGAGAATTCATCTAAATAATGAAAACACTGCCGTGCTACCTCAGCAGCTTTAAAGCAGCTGTAAAGTATTTCCAGTAAAAAAAAAAAAAGAAAGAAATCCTACTTTTTAAAACAATACTTTACTCCTGAATATGCCAAATATTCCAAACCAATGCTGCGGAAGCAAAATTGATTTTTGGCCTTTATGCAACGTGTACCCATACATCACAGGACATTAGCTTTTTTTAAATAGTCCCAGGACAAGTCCAAATATCTTTATTCAGGTCAAGTTTTTAATAATCCCTGCAGGAAAATCCAAATAACATTCTTCACTTGGTAAAATATATGGATTCAGGCATATGAGGCATGAAATGCAGGTGCAGAGGTTGTGTAATGACTCTAATAATTGACTGGACTCGCCTTCCGAAAGGTGCTTATGAGAAATGAGGAGCACGTCTGCGCATCACAGAGCGTGAAGCGAATTTCTGAGATTTTATTAAATCAAATTGTCATTCGTCAATCTTTTTGCTGGCCACATGGGGACTTCAAGTCATTGAAAAGACATAAATAAACACTAAATCATTTTTAATATTTTAATTCAGTTTATAAATGACATTAAATCAGACTATTTCAGTTATTTCCACAGCTTTGGTTATTTCCCCTCTGCCTACAAACCACAGGGGGGCACTCTAACACAAATACCCCCTGTTGCCCATGACTGGTCACTTCACGTGTGGCCACTGTAGGATGCGTGACGTCTGAACTTTATCGTATTGGAGAACTAAATGGAAAGGATAAAAGCGGAGGATAAAACGCTTTTTTTCAGTGTGCGCCTTCATTCACACAAGCCGCCTCATTACATTTAAACGGGTTGGCTGACCTGTCACTCACATCTGCAAACTTGACCTGACCTCATGTTTCTCTTACCGGACGCAAATGTCACCTTGGTTCAGACGGCCTGATGTGGAGTCAGGGAAAGAGGAGGTTAGGAACTATGCCAAGCCATTGGGCTTCAGCATGTTAACCTGTCAGCGTGTTTTTCTGCCTGACCGGCCGGGCCTCATTAGAGCTTATGAAAACTGTCACTGTCACTTTGCCCCGGCCACCTGAATGGGAAAGAGAGAGAGAGAGAGAGAGAATAATGGTGAGAGAACATGAAAACCAGTGAAATTGTTGAAAAATAAATTGACATTTTATATATAGGAGAAATATAAAGTGAGAGTCAATAAAACGATCCTATTCAGGGACAGATAGTGATGGATGATGAAAATATACCAATGTCTACATTGAACTCGTTTTAACAATCTTTTCCTATTTCCTCGAAAATCTAAATATAGCGCCGTGACCGACATCGCCTGAATGGGTCGCGCGTCATTTGATTTCTCCGGGGTGGGATCTGTAGGCCTTGTTTCTCTAAACGATACCTGGGACAGGGCGAAAATGCACGTTCACGCTGATTCTTCTTCTCTGCAGTGTGGCCAGAAACCTGTAGCGTGATGCGTGGTGTCATATTCAGCCCAGTGTGCCCCCCACATCTCATTCTTCCTCCTCTCTACTTTTGTCTCGTACCTTCCTTTGAATTGAGTCGTTTGGGGCCTTTGCCATTTTTCTCGCCATTTCTTTTTATTTTTTTTCCATTTCCTGACTTGATGATACTCTTAACCTCGACCTCGCTGAATTCCACAGCAGCACATATTTCTCTTTTTCTGGCTGCTCCCTTATGCATATATTTCTGCCAGCTCATTTCCCTCCACACCAAAGTGTGCTGGAATCCACATGAACGCAATTTCTATTCCAATGCCCTCTTTATAGGTTGTGATACAACCATCTCTACGTCCTGCATTGTGTGTTCTATACATGTGTGTGCGACTCTTCCTCATATTTTGTTTATTGGCTATTGGCAAATAATTATAAAGTGCAATATAGCCACATACCAAGAATTTTGTATGTGATATTGCAGTAACATGTTGACTTATGGGTCAGAACATTAACTGCATATAAATGGAGCCAGATAATATCAATGATCAAAGTAATACAGGATTTTCTGTCTCGTGAATTTTATTTATTTTTATTTTTGTTGAAATAATTAGATCTTAGAGCATTTGGGGGATGCTTTCCGACTTTCTCCTTCTTCGGGGTTTGCTGAAAGGGAATAGAACAAACATTCAATGGAAAACATTAATGTCCTACAAAATATATGCTCTGAGATATATATCGAGAAACAATTGCCCCGGGCAAAATAAATGGGAGACATGTAGGAAAATATCAGCTGACCTTTTGAAGAAAATGAGAAAGCAAGCAAAGCAGCAGTTTGTCTCCGTGAGCTGTTTAATTGGATCTTTTGAAAACACTGGGAGCATATGACCACACGCAGTAGAGGCTTTGAGTGCATAAAATACACCGGCAGGTTTAAAACGAAGTGGACATTCACAGTGATGAAATAAATATATATATATCACACTAGATTGTGATGGAAAAAATGTGAAAACATTCTGGATTTAACCTTCAAATATCTATTTCTACCTAGCACCTCTCTAAATACACAAAGGGCATGCAGTACTTTTTCACATGCTCACGCTTTTCCTTCAGGTACGAGAGGGTCACGGACGAGAGGGACGACGATGCTCCCGCTGAGGAGAGGACTGAGAATGCTTGTGCGGCCCAGTATCAGAGCACCACGCTGCGTGTCCTCACGCACTTTGTGGCCGACACCGGAGACGTCAGAGGAGCCACGGCTGAGGACGGGCAGGGACAGTCCAGCTTCCTCCTGGGAAGTGACTGGCAGGTGGAGGTGACTCAGCTGGTGAAGGATTCCCTGAGGGTGGGCGACCCAAAGGTCGCTCAGCTGCTGGAGGGCCCCGTCCTGGTGGGACTGAGTCCTGGATCCACCAAAATACAGGTTTGTGTATTGATATGCTTAATTTGTGTGTGTGCTTGTGTGTGTGCATGTGTGTGCGTGTGTGCGTGTGTGCGTGTGTGCGAGTTTTGGTAAAGCTACATTACTATTCATCACTATGTTTTTTTTCATATTTTTTTTGCTTTTGACACACGGAAAATGTCATTCCCATTTATTATCGTCTGATTGTGTTGTCTCAGGCCTCGCTTAACCCAGCGCTGTGGTTCTAGAGCGCTTTTATTCCAATTTCATTCTGTTTCCTGTAGGCGCTAACATGCTGCACTATCTGCCCAGCACGAAACAGCAGTCAGTCAAGGATAACAACGACCCGATAATGGCTCAAACCCAAATATGTTTTCATAGGATTTGATAGAGTCAGACGCGTATAAATACGAGCAAAAACTGCCCTTACATCCATCGAGCAAGAAAGATTCACCCTGAATTGTAATGTTGCTCTGTGTCTGCTGGTTGCATAACAGAGCCAATTCCCAGCATAATTAGAGTCATAACAACTTCATAAAGCAATAATGTGTTAGAGTCTGCGCTTTGGAAGTTATGGTTGTTGAGTTTGTTTGCTCCCATGTGGTCGGAGAAAATAATTCGTGCATCTTAAGTTGTTTTTATGTTAAGTGAAACTTTGAAAACATAAAGAAAGAGGTTAGAAGACGGGTGGAGAGAAGGAGAAAGTAAGAGCACATCCAAAGTGGGAAAAACCAAACGGATTTGCAGAATGGCACAAACACTTTGTCAACAAAGGTTGACAGAGGAAGATGCATTTGTGGCACGTCCAATAAAAGTTAACACCTTGCAAAACAGGCCGTCCCTCGCCCAGGACTTCATGACAACCCATTCCTACGGCAAATAAATACCAATCTGGCATTTACCACATAGCGCAACACAGAACAGTGGACTATAATCAGAATCTCCCTCTCTTTATGTATCGATTGAGCAGTGTGCAACGCAGAGCTCATTGTGTGTTTAAAAGTGTGCCTGCTCACTGAAGTTCAGAATGGGGTTTGAGCGGAAGGAAAGGTCAAAGAGATGTATTCAACATCATCTTGTGTGAACTTTGAAGCTGGTGAACCCGAAAAAAAAATAAATATATAAAATAATATAGTATAAATATATGTTGCAAGCAAGAAAGTTAAAACTAAAAATTAAAATAAATACTGTCTGCATCCGATAACAGCAGCGAGTTTCATATCGTGCCACGTCATTTCCGCTGTGTAAAGTAACGCGTCCCTTGAACCGGAAGTAAACAAATTAGCGCGAGTTGAGTATAGGTGTAGAGCGCGCAGGTTACGAGCGTCAACGTTTACGGAGATTGAAATACTTTTTTTTAACGTTTTATATGCGAATTGAGGAACTGTTTATGCTTCCAACTGCTACGTGGAAAAAATGTTGTTAAGCGCCGCGGAGCAGCTTGATGACGGCGGCCGCTTACAGCAGCACACCTGGAGCCCGGTTCGTGGCTTGTTAGCAGGAGCGTCTCCACCCAGCAGTGCAGTCACTGTAGTCCGGTACCAATCGTCCGGGTGTCCTCCTCGACTCGTTCAGTATGCGGAGATATTTCCCAATAACAACTCTCGGAGTAACGGGTGAGGGGCGCGCGGGGGTCCGGCGCGAGGACCCCACGTAAACTCCGGAAGATTATTTCCGCCAGCAGAGGGCACCATTGGGATCAGGTGAGCGAGCGTTTGTCATCTACTTCCTTCAGAAAGCTGTGCTCCAGAGATTTCTTTTCAAGCTGGTTCAATGTTTTTGGCTGTGTTGATATTTTCACGCTGACTGTATGGTTTCCTGTTGGCTTTCCAAACGTTCAGTTCTTCCTCTGGAGATTTTTCTCACGTAGTTTTGATATGTTGTTTGTGTTTGGTGGTCCATCTTTCTCTTTTTTTTGAATCGCTGATTGTGATGATATTGCTATGTTTGCAAATTTGATTGACTAGATGTCTGAGGTTTTTGTTGCAAAATAACATTTTTGTGAGTTTGGAAATTGGTAGAGAGCTTAGTTGTGTTGTTTTAATTAACAATTGAAGTGTCAGTTCTCCGTCTCAGGCTTTGGTATGCTACGCTGCTCAGGTAGTTTGATGAAAAGGTCAAGTCATTCCCAATATGCTCATGATTTAGAACAAAGCTTTTAGGCCTAATCCAGAGAGAGAGAGAATTATGTGAACACTTTAATCACTGCGTTTACATGTTTGTTAATGTTCCTAGAAACACCACAACCCATTTTTAATATCAACGTTTTCTGTGACCTTTCTTCCTCTTGTATTTTCCCGAGGAAAAGCTACAGACTTTCCTGGATTGACTTCTTCTGAGAATTTTCCAGGATCTGACTATAATCAACAATGCAGAATTCATGTGTCAGAAGTAATAATAAAATAATACGTATAATTACACTTAAATATGAGGTAATGAAAGAGTCCATAGTCTCCACAGACCTGATAATTTGATCATTAATATAGCAGGCTGTAAATTCAATGGTGTGTCTGATTGAATAAATTAATTAAGCCCAATTTGTACGACATGCTATGGATAGAGTGCGTGCCTGCAAAACTAATCTTGTTAATAACCATTTTGAAAGTGTAATAAGTCACAGAAACATGACCTGGGTATCTGGATTTCATGCACTAGTGTTGGATGCACCAGGCGAGATCTGGGTGCACATGTGGAATTTTGTGAGGTGAGGTGGTGGGAGCCTTCAGAGATTTGGACAGATATCATACAAGACAGGACTCTGACAGCCTTGAATGTGAAGGAGTGAGCGTGGATGGGGGGTCTTTAATTGATCTCTGGGGGTGGAGGCAAGAAACCTGTAAATCAGAAACTGGCGGAAGGCACTTGACATGTTTGGAGCCTGGTGGGGGGATCTCGCAGCTATGGATGTAGGGTTAAAGACAGGACTTGAAGTCTGTGTAATGGGGTGAAGGAGAGACCAGACATGTTTGACTGTTTCCTCAGAATCATTGAAAAGAGCCCTGACATCTTTGAGACGACAAGTATGAAGCCTGAACGTTTGTTATGTCAGGTTGAGAGGCGTTTTGATCAATTTGAGGAATGCAAAACATGTTCCTGTCATTCTGTGCAGTGTGCTATTGTGGGTTAATAGATTGTGAATGCTGGTGTCTTTCAAGAATAAAGACGGTGCATTATTTCCATGGATTATGTTAGTTTAGCACAGGGGTGTCAAACATACGGCCCGCTGGCCAAAGCCTGGTCCGCCAGAGAGTCCAATCCGGCCTGCGCGATGACTTTGTAAAGTGTAAAAATGACTTATTGCACTGATAAGTCTAGTTTTCTTCATTTCAGGTACTTCATAATATTTAGTTAATTCAATGTGAACATTTTCAGAGTGTACTTGTACTTTTCTGCACTTAAACAAAGAAACATTTGGAGAGTTGTTGTTATTTAGAGGTTATGTTTCTGGTTCGGCCCACTTGAGATCAAGTTGGGCTGTATGTGGCCCCTGAACTAAAATGAGTTTGACTCCCCTGCTTTAGCTGATGTCCTCATGACTTATTGAACTGAACATTCAGATATCATTTTTAGTGCATGTGTTGTCGTTGCTTAGCTTCCAAGTTAGCAACCTTGTACATATTTTTTAAAGATTTATTTTTTTTTGAATAATCTCTGGCTGTTTGAATTTCATCTGCCCTGTAGCTGGACTGTTATTTCATAACAAGCCAGCAGCTTATGGAGCATGTCTAATCTTCAGCTGTGCATCATTTTGTTATTTTAATGTTCCTTCATCTGTGCACACACACACACACACACACAGCTATTAGAGTGAACATTTCATCCCCACAATGCCCACCGTTGTCTCCTCTTCAACCTCTGCCCATATCTCAGAGTCCCGGTTGGACCGTATGCCTTCATTGTTGGAGCTGATTCTGGCTGCGTTTCATCATTGGAGGGTATCGGTTGGATTGTGTGAGGGGAAAATGAAAAGTGGTGCAGCAAAGGGAAGAAAACGGGGGAGAGGACCTGTACAAATGAGGCAGTGATCTGTGCCGACAGTTCATTATGGCTGGTAAATGCATAGGCGTGTGTGGGCGGCCGGAGGAGAGGCTGGAGCCCTAATTGGAGCCGATAGGAGGGATTCTCGTCTCATGACAATATCACAACAATTTACATGTGGGTGTTCAAGGTGTCGAGTGTGTTAGTGTGCTTGTTTTTAATGATGGCGGTGTATTTTGATTTTTTTTTATATATGCCGATGCAGTTCATGGCATGTAGTCGCCATTATAAAACGGTGTGTCTGTAAATATTAGACTTTAGATGTTTTTTCCACTGCAGAATAACCCGAGAAATGAATACGTCTGATAGTTGAGCAGTTTAGATTTTTTCAACAGTGAAAAACAAAGTCCCCAGAAATAACCTTAATTTAACATAAATGTTGTTACCTTTGCCCAACTAACCATTTATCCAACTTTGCCATAGTAGGCCACTCTTCATTTCCTTTTCTTGCTGACAATGAATTTGTTGTTTTAGCCAAGACTATGATTGTAATGAAGCTACTGTACTGTACAGCGACTTCCTCCTTGTATGTTAATGAGGAGCTGTTTTCATGTGTTGCAGGTGCTGTCCCCGCTGACGTCGTCCGTCCTGGCTGAGCGCAGCGTCCGGGTCCTGGAGGACCGAGTCAGCGTGACGGAGCTCGGGGTGCAGCTGGTGTCGGGACTCGCGCTGTCTCTGCAGCTCAGCCCAGGAAGTAACAGAGCCATCGTCGCCACGGCCACCACACAGGAAGTCAGCGAATCGCTCAAACAGGTGAACAACGCCTATTTAACCTGTAAAAAAGTGAATTTTTTATTGTAATAGCACTATATGATATATGGTGCTTAGAAGTTCACGCTTGGATCATGGTTATTATAGAGTCTCTGTTGTTCATTGTCATTTTTTCTTTAATAATGAATTCACTTTTAATAAAGTGTAGCCATCTCTCTCATTTGCATATCCAACCACCGAGCAGCTTAGTTATTCATGTAATTATAATTTCAAATAGAAGAAAGGCTACTCTCTTTTCCCTTGGAGAGAAGAAATATGTGGCTTCATGGAGAATAGTTTCATATATCACTCGGTCCTATTGTTCCCACAATCCTTTGTACCGTAATTAAGGCTCAGTTCCACAGTGCACCACAGTTCCCGGTCACCGTTATGCACTTATAGGAAATGTGCAAATTGCTGTTATTTTCAGGGGGGCTTTATTCGCACAACGTGTGACTGCAGTTCAATCCAATTTGTGTTGGTCTGTGTTTTAGGAGTCCCTCATCAGTGCTTGGCTGCAGTTCAGCGACGGATCCATGACTCCACTGGACAACTTCAACCCGGCCCATTTCACTCTGGCAGCCGTCTCTCTGGATGAACGAGTGGTGGAAGTGCAGCGCTCCGCAGCGTGGAAGTGGCCCGTGGTCGTAGCCAAGGGTGAAGGTCAGGGATCGCTTGTGCGCGTTGAAATGAGCCCGGCGGACGTTTGCCAGAAGGGAAAGCGGCGCAGTGTCCTAGCCACTGGAATGGCAAATGTACAAGTCCGGTTCGGCCAGCAAGAGGAGCAATACAGGCAACCAGGCGATCGACGAACCAGGCCCGACCCTCCGTACTATGGTGGATCTATTTCTGACATGGAAACGGGATTAATTAACCACGGCGCCACCACCATCAGGGGCCACGCTCCAGCCAGGCCTAACGGGGGCCGCCTGTCGGCGGACAGCGGCGAGGGGGTCCCGAGTGATTTCGCCGAATACCCGGACCAGGCCGAGCTGCCCCGGAGCCGCAGCACCGACGAGGACCTGTTGCCGTCCCGTCGAGGCCACCTCACGGACCTGGAGATCGGTATGTACGCCCTGCTGGGGGTCTTCTGTCTGGCCATCCTGGTTTTTCTCATCAACTGCATCTCCTACGCGTACAAGTACCGCAGCAAGCACCTCTCCCTGGAGGCCCCGGAGGCCATGCACCACGCCCACGACTGGGTGTGGCTGGGCCACGAGGAAGGGCTGTGTCTGCAGCAGCAGCAGCAGCAGCAGCAGCTGCAGCAGCAGGACGAGCTGGGCGTGGGCACGCTGGAGGAAGGCAGCCAGCTGTTGAACGGCGGCCTCCATCGCGGGAACGTGGGCGGGTGCGGCTCGGGGGGGAGGGAGCCCAGGAACGAGTCGCTCAACTCGCCCACCACCAAGAGGAAGAGGGTGAAGTTCACCACCTTCTCCAACGTCAAGTCCAGTAACGGCTGCCCTGTGCTCAGCCCGCTGGCACTGGTGCAGACCAGTGAGATCAAATGGGTATGTCCGGACATCGAGCTGGGGGACTCCAAGGACCTTAGGAACTACATGGAGAAACTGAACGAGAACGCGATGAAGAACATTGTATAGGGAGGATTACTGGGCATTTTCCAAAGGACTAAAGAGAAACTCACCTGAATGCCTTCAAAGAAACCAGGAGGGAGGGAGGGCTGGAGGGAGGAGAGGAAACGAGTGGATGCAGGACACTGGACCAGGCCGCTGTTGGGGAAGGAAAAAAACAAACAAACCGCAGGTTAGTGCGTTCCGCCTCTGTTGCTTCCATGACAGTACTCATTCACCGTGACACCACAGTATAGTTATAAAAGAGGGGGAAATGTGAACTTAATAGTTGTCGCTTAATGTGTGTTCTTTGTCTTTCCACATATTTTTTTCTTTTTTAAAACTCATCCTGTTTTAATGTCGTATTTGTTGTATTTTTTTTGGCGCTACACTATGTTGCGTTCATTTTTAGAGTTGCCGTATGCCCTGTAAAAAAACAAGTCGGCGATTAGAGACACTAGGAGAGAAGAGGTTGAAGCAATTTTTGTATTGTATATAAATGCGAGTTTTAATTGAAGATATTATATGTATAGTGACATTTTTGAAAAAGTGCTGTTTGGTTACGTTTCAGTTTAGTTTTAGTTTTTATTTTGTCTCCGGAGACCAGACCCATGCATGATGTTATAAAAGATGAGGCATGTGTCAGTCTGATCTGGTACCTGAAGTGAAAAGTGTAAAGATACCTCTGGAGACAAGTCCGTTTAGTATTAATGCAATTATTCATTGTGGAGCTACGTTTCCGATTGGTTGAAATATGCTGACCTGGGTTTAAAACTGTTGGCCCTTTAATTTTCCCCTTTTTTAGATGAATGTTATGATTTATGTGAACCCCTTTCACTCTGTTGCAGTCCTTCACAAAACCAAACACTAATAAGCAAAACACCCTCAAGAGTATCAACAGACAATCACATGAATAATGTGCGACTCAATCCCAACATTTATAAAGTAAAAGGTACAAACGCATCGCTTCTTAAACTGCGAGTTTAAAATTTGGATTTGGGCGAATGGAAGGTACTAAACTGTGAAATGACCGAGCCCAAACCTGACCTCATCACTAATTTTGTCATGTCGGTATTAAACGAGCCCATCCTTTTATATCTCTGTTTTAAAAAAAAATGGCTGCTGGACTAATTAAAACTGAAGTTGACTCTTCTCAATCTGGCTGCTGTCTGTTTCATTGATCTTTTCTGATGATTATTTCCCCTTCCTGTCTGTGGTCTTTCTGCCTGCTGCTGTTGACGCGTTGAAGAGTTAAGTTATCGCCTTCAGATTCATATCCGCGTCTCTTAAAAAAAAAAAAAGGGAACGACACTTACCTGTCTGGTAGTTCATCTGCACCTGAGTCCAACGTCTTTATCTGCAAAAAAAGAAAATGTCAGCTACGAGATGTATCTTTTCCATATGTTTTGGCCAACATCCTATGCCATCACCTTTTTCATATTTTTTCGCATTGCCGACATTCCTGCGCCAATTTCAAGTGTTTTGGAAAATATTTACTTTTTAAAATTTTTTGCTGACTTAAGGCTATAGTAGGGCGAGTTCTGTCAAATTTTGGAAGTTTTTATAACATTTTCACTTTATTTTCGCACCTACCCTATTTTCAGGCCCTGCCGATGCGGCTGTGCGAGTTTCAAGTGTTTTGAATTTTTGGCCGAACATAATGCTATAGTAAGGCGTTTTTTGCTCAATTTTTTGAAACTTTGACGACATG
>JAFBJU010000406.1:0-81043 GCA_016785305.1 Colistium nudipinnis
ATAAAGTCAAAAAAGTTTAAACTTCCCTGTTTTTGGGGATGTTTTTGTCGTCCAAAATGTGAAATAAACGCCTTACTATAGCCTTACCTTCGGGCCCAAAAATTGCAAGTTTTCCAAAATTTTGAAAACACTCGAAACTCGCATAGCACTATCGGCAGGGCTTCAAAATAGGGTAGGTGCGAAAATAAAGTAAAAAAAAGTGTAAACTTCCCTGTTTTTGGGGATGTTTTTGTCGTCCTAAATGTGAAAAAATACGCCTTACTATAGCCTTACCTTCGGGCCCAAAAATTGCAAATTTTCAAAATTTTGAAAACACTCGAAACTCGCACAGCAGCATCGGCAGGGCTTAAAAATAGGGTAGGTGTGATAATAAATTGAAAAAAGTTTAAACTTCCTAGTATAGCATACATACATACTATAGTATGGCGGGCAGACACGGAAGTTCCTGGGCCACAGAAAGATGAGTATGAAAGTTACTGCATGAATAAAACCAACAGTCAGACATTTTCCTGTGTTATAATCACCTTCTCTTTTGTTTCTCCTGTGTTCTTGTTCTTTCAGGTTCCAGCATGCGTCTGTAACTGTGAAGTTTGTGACGACTGAGAGTTGGAGGAATTCACTAGAGCAAATTCAACGTCTCAACGTTTGCCTTAAAGGTAAAAAAAAAAAAAAAAAAACTCCACTGCAGATTTAAGTGCAGCTCTGCTTCATGGGAGATGCTTTACTGATTTTGAACTTTCAAAAATCCTCTCTCTCTGCAGAAGGTGATTTTCACATCCTTGAGTGCATTGGAGCAGAAACAAACACAAACAACTGCTGCTGCAGGAAGTGGGAAAGAAGCCAATCGAGAAGAAGCATCAACAGGAAATAACTTTCAGCAGCAGGAGACACACCGGTGAATCCTAAAGGTTAGCCATGATGTTTAAACAAATAATACTGTGTTCCTTTTTTTCTCACTGTAGAATTAACCTAGAAGCGTTTAGGAAAAGTAACTATCACAGCAGAGGTTCAAAGTAGTTCCACCCTTTTTTTTATTATTAGTTTGCATCGTATGACAGCAAGTGTTTGGAGATAACCGTTAAATTGGTTTATAATGTCAAAGTTAAGGAAGTGGTTATTTTTAAACATGCTTTGTGAACATCCCTCTGTTTACAGATACTGACATGTCAGAAACTAACCCTGTCGTCGTAGGACATCCACATATACAACCATCCACAAGGCATGCAGGTTGTATAGTCATAAAACATTTGAAAGCATGGGAGAACTGTTATCACCCAGGTTAGAAATGTAGAGTTTTACTTGTTTTTGCTCATGCTAACTGGTAAATGTATAATTCCTCTCCCATGGTCGTTTCCTTCAACTGGGCTCTAACTGATTTAGGGTGAAACCCCAGTGAAGCTATTATTCTAGGAGAGGTATGTTGTCAGCTCTGATTAATCTTAAGCTTATTTAAACCCACATTTGCTGAATGGTGTGCAGTGATTGGATGAAAGAGATGAGAGATTTAATATTCTTAAGCAATTTGTTTTATTTAGTTTTTGTCTAACCGACGTGTACTTCATCTACATCATATGTACTGTTTTGCAGGATCTGGTGACTTCCAGGACGTCGGCTGTTGATCGCAGGCGTATCTCTCTGTTTAAAAATAAAAAAAGTTTAAATTAATTGGTTGTACTTTTTCAATTTGGGCAAGACTATTTAAGACATAATTGCAACAACTCGATGAATAAATGATTATTATACTAGAACACACCTTAATAAGTTGAGATGAAGCAGCCAGTGACAAATCATGGGGAACTAACCCTCTTCTCTAGCCTCTCCAGCTTGGTCTAGTTACCTGACAAAGAAGCAGAAAAGAGATTAAGTCAATACAGAATTGGCAATATTTGCAGAGAGTGAATATCAGTGGTTGAGCTCACCTCTGACCACTTCAACGTCAACAAAGTTCACGTAGTGCCCATTTCTGTCCACCAGAGGGCGCGTCACATCCTGAGGAGAAGGAAGAGAAGACAATGTTAATAAAAAAACAAATTGTCTTGGTTCTTTTCCCACTTAGCACGTCACTTTTAGACCATGCGCTTCCATCAGTAGGATGCTATAACCCCATCTTTTATTTTGCCAACTATAGAAACTAATTTAATGAAAAGAACGAAAAATATACGGGCAACCAAATGTATATTATACACATTTTTTGCTTGTTTACAAATGTGAAAAAATTGTAATTCTGACATATCTTCATAGCAACATAAACAAATACTTCTCTCAACCCTAAAGACATCAAGCAAAACAAAGAGTAAATATTTGCAGTGAGTGAATATCAGTGGTTTAGCTCACCTCTGACCACCTGTCAGCCAGGTTGACGTAGTGCCCATTCCGTCCACTAGAGGGCGCCGTCACATCCTGAGGAGGAGGAAGACGACAATGTTAATATATTGATATGAATAAAACTGCTTCTTTACAAAGAGACTCCATTTTAGTATTTAATGACACAAAATACAAGTACTTTATCCAGTATTTTTCACATTCAGTATGAATCACTGAGATTATAGCTGAAATGATAATACATCAACTAAAGAAGAAATGCATAAACTTAATTTTACTGAGCTCAGATAAATGTACTGACCAGACTAAAACCATCACGCAATAAAATACCATCAGAAACACCAACAGTAAAGTACTTACGATTATACAAATATATGTTAAACTGGCGAAAGCTTTAGCTAAGAGTTGATAAATGAGCCAAGTAAATGTTTTCTTTTTCTGACACAAAGGTCAGATCTCAACAGCAAAATTGATGAGAAGATAGAAGAAATATGGTAGTGACAATATTAACAACTTACCAAATGCTTGTTTTCTGCGCATCTATAAACCGGAAGTGGGTGCTTCCATTTCCGGAGGGACTGTGCTCATTACTCCACTATCACGTGAGCCTATGGAACAAGTTGCAAAAAAACACAATTTAAATAATCTTGTCAATTCACACGATTAAAACAATTTAATGTATTTCTTATTTGTTTGACTTTTATAGGCACTTAAAAACAAATGTGACCCGAAAAACTTTACAGTTTAAAGCACAAAAATTGATAATATACAATTGATTAAGTGCATATTTTTCGTTTTTTTCATCAAATTAGTTTCTATAGTTGACTCATTCAATTGTGGGGTTATAGCATCCTACTGGTAGAAGCGCATGGTCAAAATGTGACGTGCTAAGTGGGAAAAGAGCCAAGAAAACGATGTTTTTCTCCTATCCAGATCAGAGCGGTTAACTTTCGTGTCGCGCGTTCTCAGCTGCAGTGAAAACGTGTTTCGCAGCGGTTGTTTGGACGTGAATATTGGGTTTTGATATTGACGCCACATGCAGACAGAAAACATTAAAATGTGAAGATGACGGTGAGATTTGAAGCCGAACTCACCATCTGTTTTCCGCGTGTCGGGCTCCGGTCGACTCCGTGCCGTGCGGAAGTTGCGTGAAGAAACCGGAGGTGGAAGATTGCAACGCCGTTTTTGGAGAAGGGGCGTGGCGGACCGACCCTAGGAAGAAACACACGTAATTTCTATTTTACAGATATGTCCTTACAGCCACACATTACAAAATAAATGAATAAAAAGTCATTAAAACACATCAACAGAAACAAATCTGCCCCTGTATTTAACCTGAAATGTAAATGTATTTGATTGAATTATCAAATTAACAAACATTTAATCACAAATACTGTGATCATATTTAGTATCAAATATGTTATAATTATTTTGTAGTATTTAATGGTACACGTTTTATTAAAATGAAAGCCTGATATGCTATTAAATTTACTTACTTTATCCAGAAATGGAATCGTCCAGGTTGAAGCAAGGACGACCAGCTCCTTATCGCCCTCTTGTGTTGACGGCAAGACATTACACTCAGGACAGGGCTTTTGTTTCCTGGAAATTAAAAAGGTAAATTTGACATTAAACATTGCTTCAAAGTCAGGTCTTAATAATAAAGGCGCTCAAATATGCTTTCTAAAAAAATAGAAATTCTAATTAACATCTTCATTCACCCTTGTCAGGACAGCCAGGAAATGAAGGACGAGGTTCTGTCCCTTGGAGAATTGAAACTCTCTCAGAAACTGAGAGCATAATGCAGGACTCACAGACGGACGGGGCTGTGTTCATAGCTCCAGCCACATGCAGGAGTACCACTGGGTACATCAGCACCACTACCTGAGGAGTCTGACAAAATGTGTCACGCCTCAAAAGATCCTCGTTGAGAGCATGTTGAGCAGCTGCATCACTGTGTGGTACGGGAGCACCACCACAACGGACCGGAGGCGTCTGAAGAGACAACACAACACAACAGACTTCAATACTGCACAGTATATACACAATATACTGTGATACAATGTCTACCGATTTTTAGCACGGGTGTTCCGTTTTCCTTTTGTACTTATTTCTTACACATGATTTATTACTTATTCTTTGCATCGTCATAGAATATTATAATATATCCAGAAATGTGAAAAAGGGAAAATATATTTAAAATGTGGACAATTTGTAAAACGAAAATGTGGAAAAAAAACAAGCTATTGTATGTGAAGGTAGCTCACCTGATAAAGCTGTTGGTTCATGAAGTCTCATTGAGAAGTGGTGATGGATTCCAACTTGGGACAGAAAAAAGGCATCAAACTCCAAATGTTCTGCCTCTTTAACTGTGCAATTGCAATCTAAAGTAGAATTGCACAACAGGTCCTAAAAACACGCAATTCAGTGAGGTATTGTTTGTGAAGTCGGCTTACCTGGTAAAGCAGTTGGTTGAGTTCCAGTCAGGTTGATCTATGGTCACAGGAGCAATTCCAACTTCAAACTTGCATTCCCACCTTTGAATACACGCACTAACGCACGCACAGACACAGACACATAGGACATCTCGGAATGATACTGCATTGATGCCACGGAATAATCACTTACCAAATCACTTTTTCGCAGAGATTTTATTCGCACCTGATCAGCTTCATCTCAAAAACTAAACAAATGAACACAAACTTAGTTACATTTCCTTTTTTTTTATATAAAGAAAAAACACCACAAACCAAAATCTCCTGTCTTGATACCTTAAAACACTACAATCAAAATAAGGTACCTATCATTTCCTACAGTTTCAACTCCGAACCTTATATTCACATGCAGTACAATATCATCAGATGGCCAAACTGAAGAGTGTTTTCCAACGAGGAAGTAAACATCCTCCATCTGTCCCATAGTGACATGAACCCAGCTTTGGACATTATCTCTGCTCTGCGTCTGATGAAAATGCTCGCCTACTGGACACAGCTGCATTGGCCAAGTCCCACAAACCCTCAAATCTCAGAGTGTGCTCAGATCTTGGACCAGTCACTTCAGGATGGAATGTTACAGTCATCACACTGTCGCCGTGCGGCCCCTCCTTCCTCCCCGTGCATTTGCTTCACTGCTCGACCTCGGGGCCAAAGTCGGGGCGCCTCGTCTGGATGATCTTCGGCCGTGGCGGGCGGGGCCTGTCGTCCTGGTCGCTGTCCTCGAGGGCCGAACTGTCACCGCGTTCGTCCTCGCAGACGTGGACGACCACACTGGGCGTTGTGGGCGTGGCAGTGTGCAGCTCGTATTTTTCCCCTGGGCGTAAAATCATACAAATAACAATGCGTCACATTTATGACTGATATATATATATATATATATATATATATATAGTATTTATATAGTGTATAGTATCATGTCTGAAAAATACGACTCTATTTGGGCGTTTCACATCAGAAGTAGGTAAAAACCTGTGTGTATATATATATACATAAACATACCCATACATACAGGAAAACAAAGGTCTTCTACAACAAACTATACGAATGTGATGGGGGTTAACGCGCCGTACCTGGTCCAAGTTTGGAAATGGCACACAGCAGTTCGTAATTGATGACCGGCATTGCGTCCTTAGACTGTTCCCAGCCAACTGGAGGGGAGGCAGGGGGGGAGATCAGGAACTGCTTATCCGGCTTGGGAGGCTCCAGCCGGGGACTGCCTATGTGGACAGACTACAGGACAAAAGGACAGATTGAACATATCCATCAACAATAAAAAATGTGCTTCAATGTATCTTGATATTTCTGTATTTATAATAGTATATCTGATAAATGATTAGTGTTTCATAAAACGGTTAGGGTTTTGGTAAAAGGTCACGGTTAGAGAGATGGGAGTTTGTCCCGTGGAGTTTTCATTGATGCCGAACAAGATGCTCTTGGTCCTGTATAATTCAGACATCCGGACAACTATGTGGCACTTTCGCCAAACACACTGGTCTTGGTCCCGTGTCGCTCAGACATCGGGAAGTGGGTGAACGGTCAAGGTGCAAACAACAAGAGGGATATAAGCCGGGAATTAGGGTTTTGGTAACCCTAACCCTAACCCTAATTCCAGAGTTATCGGGGTTACAAGAGTGGCATTAGGGTTAGGGTTTTGGTGAAGGGTTTGTGCTAGAAAGACGAAAGTTGGTACCCAGGGGTTTTCAGGGACCCCAAACGCACTGGTGTTGGTCCCATGTCCCTCTGACATTGGGAAATGGGCGAAAACATGATATAGTTGTGTGCATCTTGACCTTTGACCTACTTCCCGATGTCCGAAGGACACGGGACCAGTGCGTTCGGGGTCCCTGAAAACCCCCCCGTACCAACTTTCATCTTTTTAGCAGCGACCCTTCACCAAAACCCTAACCCTAATGCCACTCTTGTATCCCCGATAACTCTGGAATTAGGGTTAGGGTTAGGGTTACCAAAACCCTAATTCCACTCTTATGACCCCTTTAAGTGTGGAATTAGGGTTAGGGTTTTGGTGAAGGGTTTGTGCTAGAAAGACGAAAGTTGGTACCTAGGGGTTTTAAGGGACCCCAAACCCACTGGTGTTGGTCCCATGTCCCTCGGACATTGGGAAATGGGCGAAAACATGATATAGTTGTGTGCATCTTGACCTTTGACCTACTTCCCGATGTCCGAGGGACACAGGACCAAGACCAGTGCGTTCGGGGTCCATGAAAACCCCCCGTACCAACTTTCATCTTTCTAACAGCAACCCTTCACCAAAACCCTAACCCTAATTCCACACTTAAAGGGGTCATAAGAGTGGAATTAGGGTTTTGGTAACCCTAACCCTAACCCTAATTCCAGAGTTATCGGGGATACAAGAGTGGCATTAGATTCAAGATTCAAGATTCAAGCATTTATTGGTCATGTGCACATTGTACAATGAAATTCTTTTTTGCCTTCCTCTCCAAACACCAAGCATTAAAAAAATTATAATAATAAATTAAGAAATAGAAGAAAAAAAAGGAGTTAAATATAAAGTATATAAGAATAAAAATATAGAATATACAAAAAAATACGGAGAGGATTAGGGTTAGGGTTTTGGTGAAGGGTCGCTGCTAGAAGGATGAAACTTGGTACCTAGGGGTTTCCAGGGATGCCAAACGCGATGGTCTTGGTTTCATGTTGCTCGGACATCGGGAAGTGAGTGAACGGTAAAGGTGCAAACAACTATCTTGCACTTTCGCCCATTTCCAGTTGCCCGAGCGACACGGGACCAAGACCAGTGCGTTCGGGGTGCCTGAAAACCCCCTGGTACCAACTTTCATCTCTCTCGTAGCGTCCTTTCACCAAAACCCTAACCCTAATTCCACACTTAAAGGGGTCATAAGAGTGGAATTAGGGTTTTGGCAAACCCTAACCCTAACCCTTATTCCAGAGTTATCGGGGTTACAAGAATGGCATTAGGGTAAGGATTTTGGTGAAGGATCGCTGCTAGAAAGATGAGACTTGGTACCGAGGGGTTTTGAGGGATGCCGAACGCGATGGTCTTGGTTTCGTGTTGCTCGGACATCGGGAAGTGGGTGAACGGTCAAGGTGCAAACAACTGTCTTGCACTTTCGCCCACTTCCCAATGTCCGAGCGACACGGGACCAAGACCAGTGCGTTCGGGGTCCCTGAAAACCCCTGATACCAACGTTCATCTTTTTAGCAGCGACCCTTCACCAAAACCCTAATTCCACATATAGAGGGGATATAAGCCCGGAATAACCCTAATTCCAGAGTTATCCGGGATACAAGAGTGGCATTAAGGTTAGGGTTTTGGTGAAGGGTCGCTGCTAGAAAGATGAAAGTTGGTACCCTAATTCCACACTTAAAGGGGTCATAAGAGTGGAATTAGGGTTTTGGCCTAATTCCAAAGTTATTGGGGTTACAAGAGTGGCATTAGGGTTAGGGTTTCGGTGAAGGGGATCTGCTACATGGTCCTGAGGGGTTTTTAGGGACGCCAAACACGCTGGTCTTTGTCCAATGTCGCTCAGACATTGGGAAGTGGGTGAAAATGCAAGATACTTCATGAAAAGTTGCCTACTTTCCAATGTTGGAGCGACACAGGGCCAAGACCAGCGAATTAGGTGTCCCTGAAAACCCACAAGTCCCAACTCCCATTTCTCTAGAAGCTCCCCTTCACCAAAACTCTAACCCTCATTTCACTTGTCTCACACTAAAGAGTGGATTCAGGGTCTTTATTCAGAATTCTGTTCCCCTTTTTTTTAATAAAATCAGGAAAGGGGGAAAAATGATGTTACCTGGGCAAAGTAGAGTCTCATCTCTTTGCCATTGAAGTCGGTCTTGTGCAGTCGAAGTCTTGCATCGGCCGCAGCCAGCGCATCGCTGAAGCTGATCCGAACCCGTCGGAAAGACTTGAAGTACTGGAACTGCACTTCAGGTTCGAATGAGCGGAACAGGGCCTCAAAACTGGCCTGGAGAGAAAAGGGCGGAGGGAGAGAAAAGATTATGAAAATTAGACCAGCTTCTGCAGCATCTCTTCTAGTTCCACTCAATTTGCTCGTATTTCTCTTTTTATCTAAAAATAAATAGGACGGTCAGCCAAAGGCAGCCGTAAATACCGATATGAGACTTTAAGCTGCTCGGAATAAAGATGATAAAAATAGCTTGTTTTACCTGACACTATATCTGATGCTTCCTTTTTTTTGACGGCCTGAAAGCCTGAGTATGTGTGTGTGTGTGTGTGTGTGTGTGTGTGTGTATTGTGGAGGCAGAGCTATGACCTCAATTGAAATTAAAAAAAAGGATGGATACAGAAACTAATTACAGGGGGGAAATTAACCACACAGTTGACCTTGGCTACCATCTTATAGAGGATACACACATCAGACCCCAACCAGTCATTCAAAGCTCTCAAATTGGCCAATGGATGCACTCTTCGTGTCACTTTTGCCACTACGACACATAGTGCCCTCATCACGACAAAGCAATGTCTCATCAAACTAGTTTCACATTTAACAGGCTTTTCACTATTGAATCTCATCTAATCTATCACATACTTACACAAAATCTTATTTGTTCAGGTTGAATGCAAGAGTTTATTTACAGGCAGCGCCATTGCATATAACGAATGGGTATGAATCCTCCCTGGTGTGGTGCCCGCAAGTTGGAAATTTTTCAGCACGCATTAATGAAAGGAGGAAGTGTGTCCGGAGGAAAAATAGAGCTTCTTTCATTGGAAATGTGCGTCATCTGAGAGATGATGATGTCATATTGCTGTCACAGAGGCGCAAACCAGAAAAACACTAAACACATATCCGGCGACATAAACAGCTTGATGTCCCTATGGTCTGGCCTAAACAGAAAATATAATATAGTGATGCAGTCATCACAGTTTGAATACCAGGACAAGAATAGCAGTCATTCCTGCAGTGCTCACCTCCTCACTGCATTATCCTCTCGCGATCACACAAAACCTCCACCACACAACATACCCATACCTAATACAACACGATTCTATTTCATCTAAAAATACAATACACTGATTTATCTAGAGCAACACTTTTCCCCCCTCACCAGCCTCCTTACAAAGGCTGCCAGCAGGGTATTTTCAGAGCATAGGTAAGAGAGGTTAACGTGCAACAGCCAGACAGAAACTGAATCTGCATCATTCTGTGACATTAAGCACGAGACACCAAAAAACTCCGACCTTAAACACAAAACTGAAAATGAAAGTTACGAGGGCAGTGGTCTGCAGAGATCCATAAAAACCAGCGTAGCGCAATGGTGAATGGAAATGGCTTTAAACAATTCTTGCTGGTGGAAGCAGCCCCAGAAGCAGAACGCTCTGTTACCTGCGCCTCGGGACGACTGAACACTTCCTGGTTAGTCACGGAGGCGACCAGGCAGAAGCGGTTGCACTTGGTGGTCTTGATGTGCATGATGGGCAATCCTTGGAGCTGTAGCCTTCGCCACCGGATCCCCGAGGTCAGCGCGCGACGGGCCGCTGAAACAGATTTCAGCGGCGGCGAGGGTGGTGGTGATGATGATGAAGAGGAAGGGGGGAATCGGAGGAGCGTTGCCTTCCCCAGGGTGACGGGAGATCAGGAAGTAGTGGATGCTCCCAACAGGAAACGGGTCAGCTTTTGTCCACCCTGTGGTTCCCTACAAATGGACCTCCGTTTGTGTCCGAGCTACACTACTTTCAAGAAATCTCGCGCAGCCTTCCAACCTACCATTCCAAGGTTATCTAGTCTGTTTTGTCGTCTGCTGCAACACTTGCCACGGGAAGAGAGAAAATCCACCATGCAGCTGGTAAATATTCAGCCTTTTCTGTCGGCCACAGTGAAAAAAGCTCTGCAGCAGCCTGCAAACTACAGGAATTTTCCAGAGATTTGGGTGTGGAGAGCTGAAAATGTCACTCAGCCTCTTCCGAGCTCTCACTCTCTCTCTCTCTCTCTCCCCTCCTGCTACATAGCCGCTTAAATGAGCCCCTGCCAGCCGATGACGCATTACCCACAATCCCTTCCCCTCCTCTTCCTGTGTCATTCATTCGTTCTTTCACTGCAACCAATTGTCTGTGGGAAGGGGAGGGTCAGTCCAGCCTCTTTTTTTTCCATCCCATCCTTCTGCTGACAGATACCACCTAATGCTGACTAATCAGACAAAAAGAAGGCCAGTGTGTGTGTGCGTGTCAATCGAGAGAGTGGAAAATAATGACATCACCACTGAGCAAACAAAAAGCACCGGTGTGATTTCTGTCACATTCAAGCGCAGAAATCCTTTGTTAAATGGAAAATATGTGACAATGAGCCTTTCGCCTCTTGACTTCACGCCCGTTCCACAGACCGATGGCCTGGGTGCACAGAGCAAGATGTGGAAACTGTGTCAGTCATAGTAAATATGGATGAAGCAGAGAGAGACAGAAATAGACAAAGGGGGCGAGAGAAGGGACAGAGAGAGATAGAGAGGGAGAGTGGGGAGAGGGTACGAGAGGTAGGAGAGAGAATGAGAGGAGAGAAAGAGGGAGCAAGAGGGGGAGAGAGAGAATTGGAGTAAGAGAGGGAAAGAGAGAAGGGGGGGTGGGGGGAGATCGACAGAGAGAGGGGGGAATAAAGAGAGCAAGAAAAAGGGGAGAGAGAGGGAGATGACTGGTAGAAGGAATGCAGGATGAAGGGATAACAAGTAAAGAGCTGGTGCTCATGGAAAGTATGCAGTTTGATAACGCGCTTTTATGAGGTATTTATAGCAGAAAGCTTGAAGTGGAGGGGAAGTGTGTGCAGTTGGAAAAACAGGACTCGCACCTGTGTGCGCTTGTGAAGAGCAGGCGACACATTTTGGCAGGGCCCTATTTTGTGTGCGATGAACCATCTACAAAAGAAACCCGCGTACGAAAGGGGGCGAAAGCTCTGGCGCCTCATCGAAGGATTAATAATGGGACTCATAATAAAATCAACACCAAAAAAATGCGGCTGACAAATCAATGTTAATCTCTGTTTAGCATGTGGTCAGCCAATCGTCCAAAAAAAATCCAATACATGTCCTTTATAGTCCTACACCTATGAACACCAAATACAACATCTTCCTATTTATTTTATGTAAAACATGTCAGTGTCAGTGATGTTATCCTGTAGAGCAATGCTAGATGTTTAGGGGTATTATAGACCCCATAGTACAACATTAGGATTATTATTAAAAGTCCACATATATCTGTGGAGATTTGGGATGTGTAACGCGGCGTTTGGAAACAAAAAAAACTGTCATTTTGACAGTGTTATGTTGTGCTGTGTGTAGTTGTGCAGTGCTCACATGAAAGTCTGCCCCTCTGCACACTCGTGGATGTTTTCGGCCAATCAGAAGAAAGTGGGGTTTTTAAGGAGGCCGCTGAGGAGACATGAGATTACAATTATGCTTAAGCCTTAACTTGAAAGGTCACATAAAAAAGGACATGCATGGAAAACGAGAGATTGAGCTAAACTTGCCTTCCTGGATATTTGACTAGAGTTTATGTTGAAATAACTATATCAAGTCTGATTCGTCAGCGACATACCGGCTCTGTACCCCTCTCTCTGAATTTAACGATCACAACTCCTCTTTAATATTTTCGCTCCGATATATTTTGCATGAAATCCCTAAAACATATTGCAATCATGTGTTTTCAAAACAGAAAAAAGAAAACTGTCCTCACCATGAACTATCATGAACCACCATCAATTATTTTTTAAAGGGGGAAATGGCCCAATAGTCCAGCCCTATTTCACCCTAAACTGAAGCAATTCACACACACACACACACACACACATCAGCACAACATAACAAAGCCCTTAACAACACTGAAATAGCAACTTTGGACACTGTCAAAGTACAACGTTGCTTGCTCTTTGAACTGTTGGTGGAAACTTGAGCAACTGGAAGGAAACCCATGCACACACGGACACAAAACGACATCCCAAACACCTCGGGCGCCGGCGGAGTTGAACCCCAGGATTTTGACCCAACCCAGCCCGTGTGTCTATTTAGAAGCCACAGTAAATCCCAGTCACGCACAGGCAGTGACACCTGGCAGGAGGATTGGTTAAAAGGAGTCCGCCATATACTGTTAGACCAACATGTCCACCTACTGTATATGATGACTGAGGCCCACTAAGTGCAGGTGTTAACGCACAGTGAAATGGCTCAATGCGCTGTCCTGTGTTTGTGTGTGTGTTTGTGTGTGTTGAATGGAAAACCTGTGTGTGGAAAATAAAGTGGTGTGATGTTGATGAGCCTCCCGATGTTGAAGCTGAGGCTGTCACGTAAGCGTTGTTTGTAGATGTTAAACATTAGCGTGTGAGTAAGTGTGTGTGTGTAAGGTGCTAATCATCTCCAGACCTCAACCTCATCCCGGGGCGTGTGTGTGTGTGTGTGTGTCCAGCGTGAGAGTGAGAGACTGTGCATGTTGCATTTTTTCCCCAATCATGCTGTGCGTTGTTTTGTTTTTTTCGATCGTCCCATTTTTTCCATTCCCTCACTTGACAAGACAGGCAACTAACACACCTACAAACACGCACACAAACACAAAAGACAGGTGTGCACATGCAAAGCGCACACAAAAACAAGTCTTGACTGCGTACCACAGACTGGCCACAGTGTTGTGTTATGACCCAGCTGCAAATTTTTTTTTGCATCATGCTTTCTTTCCAAAGTCGAGGTGAATGATAACACTGGCGCACAATTGCGGGTGAGCCATCTCATACTGTTTTTTGAGAGACAAATACAACAAATGCCGTTACAACAAAATCAAATTTTACGCTCTGAAATTGCGTTTCATTGCAAACACGCTTATTAGGCGAGGGGCTCCATCAACAGAAGCAGCTCGTCTGTTCGTTTGACAACATTTAAATATCAAGTAAAATTACAGTTATCTCCATCTTTATTTTTCAACCCCCAACTCAGCCCTGCCACGGAAGTTTGGGAGGTCTTGGCGCCACGGCCAGGCTGTTTCATCTTGGCTTCAGCAAAATTCCATATCTGAGCAGGAAAAGAGCCTGGAGCACGATGACACATCTGTGCCTTTTCCAGCTCTGTCTGCCTGCAGGTGAATTTATGGAAAGTTTCAGAATAACAAATGTAAATTTAGTTCACACCAACTCTGAGTCAGTGCATTTCCAACAAAACAGAGACACTCAGATTTCCCATTTAACAGCAACAGCGCTTCTCCTCCATATTTATGCCACCTGCTTACCCTGTTGTGTAATGAAGCAAATACCTAAAATGGAAAGTGTGACCACATACTAAATCTTGATTTTAATAAAAAAAATAATGGGTCTGTGATTTAAACTCGATTATATGTTTAACTTCAATCTCGATGACCGCGTCCACAGCAGGAACTGGGTGCGTTGTGCCGCAAAAGACACCATGAAACTTGCCTGACTTTTCCGGACCTACAGCAGAGTTTTCCTTGAACTGAATCTGTTCTTCCATGCTGTTTTATTAAAATGAACTCACACAACTCACTGGAAAATACATTCAGCTTCCTGTAAACTGACCAAGCTGGAAAGATGTTCCGTTCTCTCCAGCAACATATATTTTAAGACTGCACACGCTCTGAGAAAATATTCTCCAAACCACTTACACAGCTACTTCTGGAGATAATAATCACACCATAAAAACCTATACAAATTATTGAAAAAAATGTACTAATTCATGCTGTTGACTCAAATACATTGCTGTGACTTTTTTAAATTTTGGAATGTGCCAAATGAACAGGGTTCCGCCTATTGACTCAATGAGAAGAGTCAATGAGACAATTATGGCACACAGTCCCACCCCTTTCCCTTTGCCACTGCTGATCCTCATCTAATTAATAGGTCAAATAATACATTCATAATAATTTCCACAGAATTTCAGTCAGCTCGCTAGTACAATTTTCAATTAGCAAAAAATGGCTTCTCATACATGAACACACTTGTCATAATCTAAGTACTGGAAAGGGAACATTGAAAGTTTATTGTGCTGACCCTTAATGTGCATAAATGTTCCTGGCCCTCACTACACATGAAATGATTCCATCGAAACACATAAATCCCTCCGGGGAAGTAAAGCAACCGAGTGTTTTCATAGCTTCGGGGAGCATTCGCACACCCTCGTGGAATATTCTGCCATATGATAGCTCAGCTGACCCTCAAATCCCTTTGAGGCCCAGTGGAAAAACAGCAGGATCATGGAAGACATAAAAGTTAGAAAACATCTCCACTGTTTTCCCCCAGCTTTCCATCAACGTCAGCAAACTCTTAAGAGCACGTCATTAAAACACTGGCTCATCTCAGCTCCTATTGCTTACATACACCTGGCAAGCTGCCCCATCGCAGTTTAGCCTTAAATATATGGAGGCTTTTTTGCAGCTATAAAGTGAAAAACAAGATTTCTGTAAAAGAACAAAACAGGACACCATAAACCAAAACAAGGATGGAGTTGTTTTTCAGCTGTCTGACTATTGTTTGCCAAAAAATGTAAACCTTCACACAGACATACACAAAGACTAAGGATCAACTCTGCTCCTGTTCAAACCCACTCCCCTGCAGCAACAACAACAGCAGCGACTCTGTGCCTACACAGAGCCTATTGTGAGCGCTGGCACGTAGCTCCACAAACACAAGGGCAACATGATTGGTCACGGTGGACTATTAGCGTTATTGTGTATAGGTGTGAACTTAAAAGACGTGTGGGAGGATAACACTTAACATCGGAAAGTTTGGCCACCACCATGTTAATTACACCGACTAAGGAACTGTGATTTTTCTACGGCTCTGCCAAATATCAATGTTTTTTTCTCTAAAATATTACCCCATCTAGTGGCGTGAATTTACTAAACGAAGTGAGACCACCTAGTGTTGCTACAAATAATACTGCAATACATGCATACATAATAACACAAATGACACGCCATTGCTTTGACCACCACGTCACCCATCCAGCACGTCAACGTGTATCCATATTAACAACATGACAACGTTATTGAGGGGTTCACCATACAGCTTTGAAGGACAGCTAACACAGCGGTCTTTACCTTGAGTGTGTCCTCGCTGAACAAATCCTCCGGTACTTTGCAGGCGATCAGGGCGTTGGGTAACTCTGTGAACTGGACATCTACCGTGGCCTCCTCTCCTACACCTTTCTCGGACCGCTGCATGATGATTCCCGGTTTATCTTCACGGCGCTTTTTTTTACCCTGGAAACACAGGATCGAAAACGTTAGAGCGAATCGGGGCATATATGCACCAAAAGCAGCTGGCTAACGTCCTCCACACAGTGTAATTCAGTGTTAACAGCTAGCGCGTGGGCTATAAATAAATATCACATCATACGTACCAAGAAAAAGCTGTGGACTTTATTTCATGACTTGGTCCGACTTCGATATTTTCATCCAAACTGAAGTTAAAAATGCTTCTGTATGTATTAGCCAACTCGTTGCACTAAGGCGGTTAGCTAGCACGTTTTATTAACACGGAAGGGGAAATTATGCTCTCTAAACAATAAGCGGCCCCAAGTGTTCCGTTGTTCTCTTCTTTCACTTGATTATTAGCGGAGAAGTATGTAAAAAATGTTGGTGAAAATACACAATACTCTATAATTAACTGCAAATAAACCTGTGGGATAACGTTGCTAGCATGACGCAGGGGCGAAAGGAGAGGACGTACATCCGGCAGCTGCTTGAGTGTGTTTCCGGTTCTCGGTTTCCGGTCTTCTTCTTGATTTTCTTGGCGGTTGGCAAATAACACTGTGGTGCATAAACGCCCTCAGCTGGTCTGGAGTGTGGATCACGTCTTCTGCTGCAGACAGAGGACGACGCTGACAAAGTTGGGTTTAGGTTTAGATCTTAGTTATTATAAATTAGTTTAGATCTTAAGTTATAATAAAATATAATTGTTTTACATTTCAACTCTCCTCTCTTATCTTCATATTTTGTACAGTGAATCAGTGCACGTTCTGCGGTTTCTACCTAATAAAATATCTCACATCTTTCTGTGAGGGGTCTCCCTATTTTTAATATTATTATTTTATAAAATATAATATTTTGAACTGTTTAATCCTATATGCCAGAGCCTTAATCTATGGTGGTGCAGTATCAATGTTTTATTTAGCTTTCCTTGCATATTTGTTCGCTATTTCCAATAACTCTAATATGTGCTGGCATCCATAACAATACTGTACCCAACTCCAACATTTGAATACTGTGTAATGCTTGGTGTATCTCTAACTGTGTTCATGTAATTAATGCATTAAACAAACTCTGCAAGTATTGCATAGGGAAGTAAGCATTACCACTTAATGCACATTGCTTTTATTTATACATCCTTGTTGTGGCTTGCTCTCTCTGGGAGCACCTCTGCTGGGCCATGTAATTAATGTTACCAGATTATATTTGGTTATATAAGCTTACATCTTACAGCTTTCAAATTAAAATGTGGAAACAAAAGACCATAAATAATTCAAACACAAAGAAAAATCTTAGTTTAGAGTGTGTACTCATGGCTGGCATAGAGTGTACGTGAATGTGTGTTTGTCGTGTGTTTTAAGGGAACTTCATTAACTGGTGCTGGTCCCTGGATGGCAGAGGGGTTTAAGCTCCTGGTCATGTGGGGATCAGCCTCCATTTAATCCTCTGGTGAGAGAGAGGGAGAGAGAGAATGTCAGATGTCCAACTGTGCTTCAGGTGCAATACAGTTTTGAGAGCCCAGAAGCAAGGAGCAAGGAGTAAAGGGGTGAATGTTCAGGTGTGCCTGAATAACACTCAATCTTTTTTTAGGATCTTTGGAGTTCAAATCTCAGAAACCAGATTTCTATCTCTTGCCTGAAGGAAAAATGGGATTTTCAGAGATTTGATAACTCACTGAACCATCGAGACACCTGTTCTGAAAAACTGGACTCCTTCAGTAGTCACCCTCCGCACAGCGTCTTGGAGGCGATTCCAGGATTTGAGTCCTCATGTGACCTTGGAAGCACTTTCTTCTTCTCACGTCCTCCTCTGCAACATACCGTGAGACCCTTTGCGATGTTTTCCTGAATAGCCTGCTGGGTTTGTTTTTAACCTTGGTGTCCTCAGAAACCGAACGAGATTACAAATTGGACCTATTCTGGTTAATTGTACCATTCTTCAATTACGTTTTACAGGCCCATTCCACAGAAGTTTTTTGGATACTTTTTCCGACGTAAGTGTTTAATTTTTCCTTTAAAATTTCTCATGGCTCAATCAGGCTCTTGCCCAAACCAAGAACTTTCAAATTTAGCCATTATCCACAGCCCACTGGATATTTATTCAGATCTGGAAACCCAGATAGGAAGAGAACATGAGGAAGGAGAAGAGGAGGATGATGAGGTGGAGCTAGCTGAGGAGGTAGGGGAGGATGTTCTCATGATGACCGGAACGGGAGAGGAGCAAGCTAAAGGAGAAATTGGCGCACACGGTGAAAAGGAGGAAGTGCAGATTTTGCAAGTGGACTTGTTACCAAATGGTGGAACAACAGAGGGTGAGAGAGTAAGTGGAGAGAATGAAGAGCTCGAAGAGAAAGATGAACAACGGAGAAAGGAAGAGAGTGACGAAGAAGGCTTGAAGATACTGACCGAAAATCCATGTGCGTTTTCGGCACTCAGTATTTTCAGTCAAGAGCAGGTAATGGACTGTCCTGAAGAACAAGAAGACAGAGAGATTGAAGAAAACAAACAAGAGATATTATTATTAAGTTCAGAAACAGAGGTAAGGGAGGAAGAGATGAATGAGGGAAACCGTGGGGCAGAAGAACACCAGACATTATTTATGACCAGTGGTGCGGTGACTCATGAAGAACCTGGTATTCCTGTGGAGCAGTCAGAAGAGCTTACACAGATGTCTACGGAAGACACATCTGACCGTGAGGAGACAGAGGTCACAGAGGAACCAACATCTGATGAGCTATCTGTCAACATTCAAAACGATCTGTGCCAAACCTCAGCTCTGAACAAGGACACCGCACCATCAAGCACCATTGGCGCAATCGAGGTGGAAGATCAGACCAACCAGTTGACAAGCCAGAATCAGGATGACGCAGATGAGATGAGCGACTCAGAATCCGGCATACAGGAAGTGGAGACACCCGATAAAAACATCATGCAGCAAAAGAGAGATTCCATAGATGCAAACATCAGAGACGAGGAGTCTGACGAGTTCACGGGGGACGCAATGTCTGCTCCCAGTGATGTTCTGGACACTGGGGGTGATGGAAATCTGAAGGTAGAGCAACCAGATCTGACCTTTGAACCTTCTGAAGAACTGTCAGAGGCAGAAGGAGGGGTCAGTCAGGACGAGCAGGAGGAAGAGCAGGTGCAACAGGACGGGGGAGGTGACATTTTGGAAGAGGAGGGGGAGAGAGAGGATTTTGTTGTTCCAGAGTCGATGGGTGAGGAAGAGCACACAGGGGGAGGCGATATAGAAATGCAGAAAGGATCTGTTGTCCGACCTGAAGACCAGACATTGGTATGTCCTGCAGAACCAGTTGAGCGGTGTACTGATGAGGAACCTTCCAATGCAACTTTTGAGCAGTTGGCTGAAACCTTCAAACTAGAAGGAGTGGGTGAAGTTGAGTTGGACCAGTGTGGAGAAGAAATCCCGTTAGAGGCGAGTGATTCTCAGGAACACCAATCACAGCTCCACGTGGAAGAAGGGACACATTTGGTGGACAACTCGAGCGAAGAGCTGAGAGAGGAGGCCTTCGTAGAGGATGAGTGGGTGGAAAGATCAGCAGAAGAAGCAACGGTGGGAGAGCTGGAGATGTCAGAAGAACCTGTGACCGTTTTAGACGATGAGATCGAAGACGCAGAGGAGACTCAGACTTGTGAACTCGGCGTCACGGCCCCTTCTGAAGATGTTATTACGGAGACAAAGGATGACGGAGGTCACGAGCAAGAGGTCGAGACATTTGAACTGAGTAAAGGGACAGAGGCCGAGGGAAAAGAGGAGAAAGTAGAGGAAGAGAAGATGGAGAAGCCAAAAGGTGACAACGGCGCAGAGGAAGCAATGGAGAATGGGACATCGTGTCCTGAGCCCCAACCTCTCGAGGCGGAAGGATGGGGGACAGCGAGGAAACTGTCATCCAGGAGAAAAGAAAGCGTCTGGATCAAAAATGATCAGGCCGGAGATCAGAGAACGCCAGAAATAAAAGACTGGAGGAAAGATCTGAAGCCGGTGAAAAAAGACACACAGGAGAGTGAAGGTGTGAAGACGGACCGGGCGAGGAAGGGACCCTCGGCAGAAGACGGACGTCTGCCCCCTAGGGCGGACTGGATGAAGGAGCTGAAGTCGGTCATCAAGGACGAGGCCCGGTCCAAAAGAAGAGACGAACCTGTGAAGAGGAAGCGAGTGGTGCTGATGGAGGACGGCCACGCCTACGTCGCGCAGCGGCAGCTGGCCGAGGAGAAGAAAGAGGAGGTGAAACTGGGCTGCTCCCACAGGAGGGGGGGGGACAGCCCTTTGCTTCCCGTGCACATGAACAGAAAAGCGCCCCAAGACCAGGACTACGAGATCGCGCTCTACGTCAAGGTAATGAAACATTGTCTGCATGGTGATAAATATTGGTTCGTCCAAGGTTCAGTGGTTCCAACACTGCAAAAACAAACAAAAAAAAACAAACACAAATTGTGTTTCATGGGGGGGGAGACAAGATCTATCCATTTATTGGATCGACCAAACCAGTGGACACACACACACACACACACACGTGTGAGAGAGAGAGAGCAAGTGATGGAGACACCCTACCTTGATCTGCTTACCTTATCCCATTAAGACAGTGATATCCTAATCCAGCAGGCATGCTAGCCTACATTGCCGCATGCAAGCAGTTCTGAAGCTTGTAGACTTTATATGTATATATACTTATATATAATACATTTATTATTTCCTAATTCAAATGAGAATCAAAAAAGGAACTCGCCGAGAGGTTTAACCCCCCACCAAAAAAAATTATAACTAATATCGGAAAAACACAAAATACACACAGCGCACACAGTTCCTTCATGGGAGCTCACACAATGGCTTCCTTTGTCGCCGACTCGGCTGGCGGCCTATACGCTGAGGTGGCTGGAGACATTTATGCAATGGCTTAAGCGTCTATCGCCGTCGCCCGACCCCGCGGCGCTCGATGATTACACCCTTCCCTCAGGCCTGCTGTTCCCGTCCCACGACACCACCCAGAAGTGGGAGCGAAGTGTCGCCCCGTATCCAGGGAACCGGGCTGGGGCCCCGGCTGAGTGTTTGGGGCAACAGCGGAAACACGCTGTTTTCGCTGTTGCCTGCTGGGTTAATCTCGGTATTCTCACTCGGCAAGCTGATTAGCCTGCTGTTTGCTCCTCAGAGCTCTGGGGCGCAGCGGTGTTAAAAAAAAACCACAACACACACACACACACACACACACACACTCGTCTCCAACTAAATACTGTATTTACCATATATTTAGCAGCAGGTAAACAAACTCAACAACAACCAAAGCCTGACTCATCAAAGGTTTACAGGCTCAGTGATGTCGAGGACTGGATACTGGACAGCCATTAAAATCAACGTCGTTCCAGTCAAGTGACTGACCCCCCCCAACCCCCCCACCCCCCCGGCGTGCCCAGCAAATAAATAAAAGCATTCTCACTGTGGCATAGCTGATTGGGCTGTGAGAGGAGATGGAAAGGGAGGAAGTAAATCACACAGTCGTCTGGGTGTGCGACGATAAGCGAGGCTAGGCGGCGACGGAGAGGCCGCGGTGCGCTATTACGCGCGCGTGGCTGTGGGGTCATGCACACGTGTGCCCGGCCTCAACAGGCATGTCACCCCCTCAGGTGTGAAAAGTGAAAAGTCCCGCGTGCGCTGGCAAGTGGTGTGTTGTCGTTTGCTACGCGCGGTAGTTGATAGTTGGGATCCGTCGCTCGTGTGTGTGTGTCTGTCGGAGCAGAGATTCCACTGCCACCCACTCCTCTGAAAAAAATGCAGGAACTTTTCGCCTCTGTCCCTCCCATCGCCACGCAAAATGGAGCTCCATTGGGTTTATGATATGTATTATACGCGCTCTGTCGTAGCACCGGTGCTAAACTCCACACACCCGCGCGGAGCAAACCCACTGAGTCTCCAGCAAATCTATGAACATTTCCCTAAAGTTTAAGCGGGAGAGACGTTTTTTTTTTTTTTGTCCTCGCCGTTGCGAATACAAAGGGGGATTGTGTGCGGAGGAGAAAAAACGCTGACGTAGCAGAGAAAGCAGAATAAAACAAAGGACTCGGCAGATAGACACACAGCTGGATTGTGGCTGATATGGATCCATTTCCGATTATTCCCGTATAATGGGTCGTGGCTTCATTTTGTTGCTGTTGGTTGGAAACACAAGTGTCTTCCGTGGAATGTGCTCCTGCTCATAACCTTTGGAATAACAGATAGGATTTGGACTGTTCACCATGTCCTGGTGTGACATTGCAGTTCAAAAGCTTGGCTTTCCTACCATTGAGTTGTTTGTAAAGGTAAGTTGTGTCTGCACGCAGAAGCAGTGGTCCTGAAAAGTCATTGTCGGTGTGTGTGTGTGTCTGTGCGTGCCTACATGTGTGTGTGTGTAGGCGGGAAGTGACGGCGAGAGCATTGGGAACTGTCCGTTCTCCCAGAGACTCTTTATGATCCTGTGGCTGAAAGGCGTCATCTTCAACGTCACCACCGTCGACCTCAAACGGTAATGTGCCGCACAAAAAAAAAAACCCACACAAACTCCATCTTTTTGATGCGAGGTGCCACGCTGAGACGCTGCGTTGAAAACCAATATGTTAATTGGTTCTTATTAATATGCACACACTGTTTGCAGGAAGCCAGCTGACCTGCAGGACCTGGCTCCAGGAACCAACCCACCCTTTGTGACCTTTAATGGCGAGGTCAAGGTGGACGTCAACATGATCGAGGAGTTCCTGGAGGAGAAACTGACCCCACCGCGGTACAACAACACGCATACACAAAGTCATTTTTTGTTGTGGTTGGTTGTTTCCAAGTGCATTGCATCCACACAGTGGATTCCGATTGGATCGGCCCTTCCCTGGCCATAAAGAGTGCTCTTGTAAATCAGAATAAAAAAAAAAAGCTCATTTCACGCCGTATCAACTGTTTAAATGTGTCAGGCGTCAGCAAATGAGGAAATGCCAGTGCACGACATGAGCCTCAATTAAAACAAAAAAATATATATATATATAGTACAAGCTGAACCCGTCTGTCTTCTCTCTTTCATACTAGCTACCCCAGACTGGCTCCCCAGCATCCAGAGGCCAACACAGCTGGCATCGATGTGTTCGCCAAGTTCTCAGCTTACATCAAAAACCCCAGAAAAGACACCAACGACGGTAAGAGGGGACTGCAGAGGAGGGTGGCTGCGATTTTTTAACTCGTTTTTTTTTCTTCTCAAAGCCGTATTTATAATTTTTAACAATTTTTAGGAGTGCAATATGCAAAGTGAATATTGGGGCTGGTATTTATCGGGCGAACACAGATAGGCCACAACTCCGAATGAATGCTGGTGTTTTCATTTTCATCTACTGGTAAGCAACTGGTTGCTGACTTAATAAAAGAGAAGGAATTTTGTCAGCTTCGTCTGATGGCCTTAAGTGGGCAAGACTTATCAGGTAGTGAGTTCAGAAGGCCGAGGATGCTTTATTCATCGCTCCACACGGGGGGGTTCCGGTTCTCCTTGGTCCTGTATCTGTCCGCGCAGCCTTGGAGAAAGCCTTGCTGAAGTCTCTTCGGCGTCTCGACGACTTCCTGCGGACGCCCCTGCCCGAGGAGATCGACGCTTACGCCCCGGGCGACCCGCCCGAGTCCTCCCGGAGCTTCCTGGACGGGGCTGAGCTCACTCTGGCCGACTGCAACCTCCTGCCTAAACTGCACATCCTCAAGGTCCGTTCCACGTCCAGATAATAGGCGTATTTTGCACTATGACAGGCCCGATACCAACATTCTATTCCGGTTTTTCCTTTTTTCCAAGGTTGTGGCCAAGAAATACCGCGGCTTTGAGATCCCGGCCGAGATGACGGGGGTGTGGAGGTATTTGAGCGGCGCCTATCAGAGGGAGGAGTTCACCAACACGTGCCCCGCCGAGCGGGAGATTGAGTTCGCCTACCTGGATGTTGCTAAGCGGATCAAATAAGAGCCAGAGGGGCATGAATCAGAGGGAGGGGTGGGGAGGCAGCGGGACCTTGAAACAATAATTTAAAAAGAACATGAAAGGCTTCAAGAATTTAGAAAAAAAAATAAATAAAAGTTCTGCAGTGCCAACAGAAATAAATCTGTCAGGTGTTTGTTTGGATGAGGCCTGACTGATGTATATTTGAAAAGGAAGAAAATTGAGGAGAATGAAAAGATGTAGAAAGTAGTCCAAGGAAAGGAAGGGGATCAAAGTCAACCTTTACCTTTCATTACATAAAAACATCTAATAACTCTAATTTTGATATTTCTGTATCGGCAATCGGAATGCTGATTGTGTGTGTATGTGTGTGTGTGGCTGTGTGTGTATGTGTGTGCGTGTGTTGGGTTGCACATCTACTGTATCTTCATGCTAATCATACAACAAGTAATCTAGAAATGAGGGATTTTCTCGCCAGAATAATATCCTGATGAACTAATTTGTATTTTACTTTTGAGACAAAGGCAGGGCCAGGGTTGCGGCGAAAAACAGAATAAATGGCACACAATACATAAGCATCATTACACAGTATTACAGTATTCAGAACTCTTAAAATCTGCCTTTAGAAAATAAGTCGATAGGAAAAAGGCTTAATTAACACTTTTTGTCTTTAAAATTGAATTTAAACCTTTTATAAATAAACATAAATGTGCATTGTATTTGGCTATTTACACTATTCACAGCAGTTCAGCTTCACCTTTAGTCACCAGCTAATCTAACGATGTAATGTCCGACATTTAGGCAAAAGTAAACTACGGAGAAGTTTCTTTCAGGTGATGTTTCACGGATTTATGTCCCAGCCTTATGTAAGTCTCATTTCAGTCATTCATAAATCATGTCTCTGTATATTAACTGCCTCTTAGTGGCAGTGCGTTTTAAAATACTAGCATGATGACTAAAACAAATCATGCAATGTCTCCAGTTTTAATCACAGAGCGTCACATGAGATAATCTATAATAGAGGCCAACTAGGAAATAATAAGGAAATGAAAAAAAACAAACAACAAAACTAAGCCACGTATTGCTATTGTATAGTAGATACAATAAATGTTCTATTTGTTGTTGTTTTGATTTATTTGGCCATCGGGACATTTAAATAATGACCTTTTGGGGTTTTCAGAATAGAGAGAACCGGAGAAATTATCCCTGTGCATCCAAAAACTGGAAGACATTTTTTTTCCCCTTGTCTTACCCGGACAGAAATGTTTTTTTCTTCTTCTTCATTTCCTTAATTTTGGCATCACTCAAAATCCCTAGTTTGATTGTTGAATTGAAGTGGTTTAGTATGTAATGTTTGCAGGAAAATGATTACTTTCACTTTGTTCTGGCCTTACACTGTATCCTCTGTGGGGGAAAATCTTTAATAAACTTATTTTATCACTGTGTGGGTGGTCTCAAAAGTATTTTTCTATTCAACAACAATGGCGTGGGTAACACAGGGAAATACGTTGCAATACAAGTGTCGTTCATAATGATGCAGTGTCAAAATAAGAGTGCATTTGTGTGAGTCAGCTGCTCCTCCTAGTGGTGACTGAGGGTACTGTCATGTCCGCCTGGTTTCACAGAGACTTGCTTCCGGGTTTAAATTGAATTACAGCACTGTGGATGCCATGGATTTTTTTTTCTCTCCTATTGCCCGCACCATTGCGTTGTGACTCTTTACTCGGAGAATAATCGCATGAGCAGGTCCGAGGTTATTTACCACATTTTAAACACGTGTAAACACTCGAGCATGTGCAGACACACACACTCATCACCGCGGCGACAATGATGAGTGACCCCCGGTGAAACCCTCGGGATGTAATGACCCGGAGTTTACCCAACCAGACGGCAAACACATACGGCTCGATCGCCATAGAAACGTCCGGGCGAAGAATTCCCCCCGCTGTTCCTCTAATAACACTGTGTAAAGCCACACTTCAAATAACATCACCGTAAAGGTGCAGTACAAAAAAAAAATTTGTCGACAGTTTAGAAAATAAATAAATTACCCAGAATTCATCCTTTAGAAATATATATATATATATTTTTGGCATTTCAATATCTGAATGGAGCAAGTGATTATAGTTCCCACTTAAAGGAAGCTCAATTTAAATCATTTCATAGCCGGATTATTCCCGGTGGACGGGGTTCAGTAAGTGGCCTCAGAGTATGTGTCTGTCCTCATAATGAACAACTAAAGAGAGTGTGACTGTAGAAAAATAAAATATCCATCTTTATTGTCACAGCTGGGTGTTTTTTTTGTTTTTTTTCATGCCATGCTAGAGACTAACTTTATTTTTTAGTTTCGCGCACACACACATACAAACATGACGCGTGTTTGTCTCAAAGGGGGAAAGGGAAAAGGTTTTAAGAGGTTTTTTTTCATGCGTCTGCCCACAGACGCACATCGTCTTCATTTGATTGGTCAGTCTTGTTAATTGATGAGCGAAATGTAAAAGCTCTGAGTCAAGGCTGGCGCCGCCGTCGGAGGGAGGAGGGGTGGCGAGGCGGGGGGTGGGGGGGGACACAGGGCTTTCTGGTGCCATAGCAACGATCGCTTAGCACTCAAGGGGTCAGAGGAGAGACGGAGGAGAGGAAGCGAGACTGGAGGGATGGATATGGATGTAGAGGCGGATAGATGAAACTAAGGAAACATTGTGAATTAGGGGATTGATTGGACGGACGGATGGAGGAGGACCACAATTGGAGGTGATCAGTTCTGGGAGCAGTATTTCCAGAAACACACTGTGGAAAACACACAAACAAAAAAAAACATTTTCAATGTCACTGTCAAATACATTATTTATTTTTATTTATTTTATTATTCACAATTTCAAATAGTCATAAATTCAGATGTTGCATCTGACAAAGTGTAAAAAACACATTTTTTTGCATGATATGTGGTGACTGCCAACCTCTTTTGTTGGTCTTCTTGTTCTGCGCCGGGAGGGACTTCCTGAAGTTTCGGCCGGTCAGGCTGGGCACCGCGGCGTCGGCGCTGGCTCTGGACGCGGTGCTGTCCGCCGCTGCCGGAGCCGCGGTGGTGGTCTTCGTCCCTCCGTCGGCGGCCGGGGGGTGGTGGTGCTGCGCAAAGCGGAGCGAGGAGAACATCATAGCAACCGAGACTTGTTCGAATACGCGTATCCTTGCCATTCATCCACAAATGCGACGCCAGAAAACCTTATTTTATATTTACACTGCTGTGTCATTCGTTTATTACAAAACAGAACGTTCTGTACTCGGCCGCTTGGACCTTAAATGCGAATAAACCAGTTCCAAGCTTCGTGAAAGCAAATATTTGATGCGAGCTTACCGCCTTGTTCTTTTTCCCTGATCCTCTGCCATTTGCTGTAAAAAAAACAAAAAAAAAAACAGGCCTCAGTGAACAGTTTTTTTTTTTCCACCCTGTGTTTGGAATTTCCTGGAAATAAGTGTGAGACATAAATTGAATTTTTTCGCCAGTGCTCCTTGTTTTTTTCTTGTCTATCTCTGCTTACTTCTGGCCTACTGCTCTTCTTCTAATCGTTTTTCACCCTCGCCTTCGTCTGGCACATTCCTTTCATGCTTTTATTTCCTTTCCGCGGTTTCAATCAAAGATCAGCGTGTCAGGCGTGACCGGGGTCGGTACCTCGGGGCAGGATGGTGATCCGCGAGCTCAGCGTGCTGTTCAGCGTCCTGTGCAGCTCCTCCAGGGCTGAGATCATCTTCAGCACGTGGGCCTGTTTCCCCGGGCCGGCCCCCTCGGGGTCGCGCCTGGCTCTCCCGGCCCTGGTGCCGGCGCTGAGGGTCCACGCGGTGGTCCTCGTCGACCCGTCCAGCGCAGCCGCTCTGGTACTCGCCAGCCACTGTCTCAGATACCGGCTCAGGTTCAATGCCGAGGGCCTCTCTGGTGCAGCTGGTGCGTGGGTGAGATGGGGAAGAGGGTCTGGAGGTTTCACAAAGGGAAAACACATACATATAACATTGTTAGGATGTATACAAATCAAAATAATACAAATAATGTTCAAAACGTTGATTTTAGAACAAACCGTTAAAAACTCTAAAATAATAGTGTAATAAGGCCGGTGTTCCTTTGGCACACTGCCACAATGGATGCGAACCCCCTTGGTTTGAATCTTAAATTAAAATTTAAAACAGATGGGTAGATAATAGAAGATGCATTTTTTCTTTCAAACTACAACACTATCACTCAGATTGTCTGAGTTCAGGCCGTCAATTCGCTGACATCCGATTTGTCTCCGTCCTTTCTTTGTGTGGTCGAGCCACGGCCTGCACATGAGACCGACACACACAAACACGCGCACACACGCTATTTCGGTGGGATTCCAAAGCTTCGCCGGTTGCTGGAAACGTTGCCACGGAGCATTCAGCTGCGACGTAAGGGTTGTATGAGTTGTGTTTATGTGTGTGCATAATGACGTACGAGCATGCGCAACAATGTGGCCCAGTGTCACACCTCCACACATACAAACACACACACACACACACAATGCATTCCCTATCACCTTACTCTAACTTTTAACAACACACATTAATGCCAATTCCAACTTAAACCTAATTCTAACCTTTGCCCTTAACAATGACAATACCATTTGGCGCACATACAGTGTGTGTGTGTGTGTGTTTTCTTGAGCGATATTGTTGGGTCCGCCACCAACGCAAAACTACTTTACAGCATTACCTGGAAACAGCGCAACACCGTTTCCCTCAATGTCGCCTTACCTCTCGCGGCGGGCGCCGTGTCCGCTCCCATGCCGCCAAACATCAGCATCATCATGCCGACCTTCATCGCTGACAGTGCTGCCGCTCTGTGGAACATGGCGACTGTAATGGAAGAAAGAAACTTGGGGAAAAGAAACGACTGTCTCTCGAAAGGAGGCCGCACAGAATTGGGACGGCTCGTTTTTTCTCGGAATAGTTCTGCTTGGCAGCTTCTCAATCTGTGTTGTTTCTCTCCATCCGATTCTTCAACCTTCCGGCGGATGTTGGCGATCTATCGCTGGGTTTAGACATCAGCTGAAATGAAATTGAAAGTTGCTCTTCAGCCTGTCAATTTTTTTCGTTTCTGGTTCCCTGGGGCTCTGTCGGTTTCCTAATCGACAAGAATGCTCTTTCGTCGGGATGGTTTTTCTTTTCTGTTTTTCCGTTCAACCAGACATTGGTGTTCGTCCCCTTTAGCTCCTGGTCTTCTCAGCGACTTCGCAGTTAAATATCTTTCTTTTTTTTTCTCTCAATAACAAATCAAGTCTCTCTTTTCAATTTTCAAGGATGCGCCTCTTAAAGAAGGCTTGTCAAGGCTGTGTGGGATGCGTTTCCGACCCACCCTACCAATATCGCCTTTTTAAACCAAAATTGCCCCGTGAACGTGTTACTGATGGCTTCGTATCGTCCAATGACAGGGCCGAAAGGCCTCTCCGGCTCCGCCTCCAGAGGGACCTGTGACATTTGGGGAGTTTGGCGGCGAGCTTTGTGTGTTTGGAGTCAAATCTGTCTTTTTGTGAATGTGGTGTGTATTTAGACTTGTATTTGACGTGTGCGAGTTTTGTGTGTGGCCTTGGCTGTATAAGCAGTGATAAGGTACTTCTTAATATGTTTGCTCAGGGGCCACAGCAAGAGAAAGGCCCTCTGACGCATGAGGGCCTGGAGCCACACTGACTGCAATCGCACACACAGAAGGCACACAAACACAACATTCAAAGACAGAAAACGACATGGCAAACTCATGTACATAAACGCAGGCACCCACACACACACACACACGCACACACACAAACGCAGAGTGTAAAAAGAAGCGTGGTATTCACATCAAAGGGCACAGAGAGGCCGTTGTTTTTTCCTCTGTTGTGGGTCGTGACGACTAATCCCACAGACAGGAAGTTGACAGGGTGACGACTGAATGCCGCGTCACCGTTAACAACCGCAATTACTCGCCAACATCCAACACACGACAGAGGGATGATGAATGAATTTGGAAGCCCAGGCGAAGGAAAGAAGTTGAGACGACAAAATACGAAAGGACAGAATAGGTGGCAAAGAGCAAGAACGATATGAAGTTTCTGTGTGTGTGTGCGTGTTTTGTGTGTGTGTGTGTGTGTGTTTGTGTGCATGTGCGTGTCAGTTGCTGGGTGAAAAAGAATTCAGCTTAAGAACATGGACTCATTCATTAATGCTCTCTGTCTGTCTGAAGAGCTGCGATGCAAATACATGGTGTGTGTGTGTGTGTGTGGGTGTGTGCGTGTGTGTGTGCCTGTCTCCACATGTGGGAAAGACTGAAAATGCGACAGGAAGTGAAAAAGTTTGACAGTTGTGGGTCTTTCACATCTCCTTTCTCTTGGACCAAAATGTGCCTCTCTCTCTCATTCTCTCTTTCAGATCTTTCAGGTTGAAGCCTGAAGGTCTGGGCTTGGAACTGGGGGAACCATTGGACAAAAAAATATGTTTTGTTTTCTCTTGGTTGTAACGGACCATCAGCAGCTCATTTAGCCAAAATGTTCTTTTTAAAATGTGTTTTTCCTCTTTTTGTTCTACAGTCCCGGGAATTGCATTTTTTTATTTTTACTTTTTACATCCAATTGTCAACAGGTCAATTTCAGGTCCTGTCGGAATTTTGTTGACCTCTTTCCAGTTTAGTTCCACTTTGCCACATCAGTGCAGATCTGTAGTTGCATTTCTCCTGTGTAGATCAAACTTTTTGTTCTGATTCCTATTGATAAAGATTATTGTGTTGACACTCATTGTTATTATTACAGTATAAAACCTTGTGTGTTCATGACGGTCAACTGTTTGTCACCTCTAGAGGGTACTCTTCCTCTATATTTAGCCTCAGGGCAGAGCGAACCCTGACCATGAAGCAGATGGTCCTCCTCAAGCTGATTATATACTGTATGTGTCTTTATTTTTTTTTTAATAAATACAATATGTTGCTGACATGGTCCAGATAAAATACATTTTAATTTTTTTTTTTTCAAATAAAGCAATACGGAGTGAATCTATGTCTGTATTGTTGTTAAGGTTTCCAACAAAGTTATTTCATTGTGCCATCTGTGATACTGATTAGATTTTTATTTTCAAGTGCACAATGATTTTAGTTTTGTTCTTTCTAAAAATGTAAAATAGAATAATAGTAATCGAAATGTCTCCTTATCTCTCTCAATCTCAAGATGATTTATGCATTCTTTGATGGGATAAACAGATGGAACAAATGTAGTTTGAATGTCCACCTACATATTCTGAATGATGACCTTAAGACGATAATATTAAAACTGAACTATATAATATTTTTCAAACGTCAGCAACATTGCTGTATAAGATAGTTGCTTTAAAAATATATCAATGAAAATGTAATATTAATTAAAAACTAAATTTGCTACCATATGAAATTCCATTAATTGCCTGAAATTGACTGTATTTTAGGTATCTGCGATAATAATAAATAATAATAATAATAATAAATATGCAACTAGTAAGAAAATAATTCAAAACAGAAAAAAGAAAATGTCTGCCACGTGCAATTTCATAAAACAAATAAATAAAATTAAAAGGGAACCTTATAACTTTAAATGTGTCAGCAACTCAAGTTAAAAAGAAACCAAAAAAAAGCAAGAAAAAGAAGAGTGGACAGAAAAGGAGAAAAAAAAGGTGGAATGAGTGATGGAGAGGAAGAGGAGAGCACCCATGGGAGGGAGATGAGAGAGAGAGGAGGAGGAGGAAGGTCAGAGATGAGGATGAAGAGGAGAGAGAGGGTGAAAGAGAAAAATTGGAAGACAGGAAGAGAGTAGAAAGAGAGCTGGCAAAGAATTCTGTGTGCGTGTGTGTGTTTGTGTGTGTGTGTGAGTGCGGGAGTGAGAGAGTGATTTGTTTTCAGTGAAAGGTGAGGCCACTTAGCCGAGGCGTAGAGCTACAGCGGAATCTATTACCATGTGTCAAAGGAAACACGAGAAGGGCACGACCTGACTGTGTGTGTGTGTGTGTGTGTGTGTGTGAGGGCGTGTGTGCGTGTGTGGGCATGTGTGTGTGTGTGTGTGTGTGCGTGTAGGTGTGTGAGTGAAAGAGAGATGTTTCCAGAGGGAGAGAGAGAGAGAATGTGGATGCACTTGCTCGCTGTGATTAAAATGATGGCGAATGTGAGTGCGTATGTGTGTGCGCGCGCGCGTGTGTGTGTGTGCGGATGTGTGTGTGCTTAATGTGACTGGTGTTATGGCTGTGTTGCATTTTGTTAGATAAAAGCATTTGGATTGATGGAAGGTGAAGAGTAGGCTGTAGAAAGAAAGAAAACACACTGTGTGTGTGTGTGTGTGTGTGTGTGTTTCAATGTATTTGTGTGCACGTCTGTGTCCATGATCTCATTTGTGTCTTCTGGTGCGGTGTCAGCAGACGGACTGATGCTGACTGGCTGATTTCCACATGTTTGCACTCGCTAAAGTTTCACTGCTTCTCTCCAGCAAAAATGACAGATTATTTTGCATATGCTTTACGATCGCCCCCCATGTCATCATTCCTTTATATTTTATTCCTAAACGTCTAATATTTATTAGTAAGAAACATGACTTTATAACCAATGGGTCATCATCATAGCGCCGGACTTGTTCAAAGCGAAGGTTAAAAAACCTGCAATGCCACTCATAAACTTATTGCAATAAATAAAATTAAATAAATAAATCATTATAGGTCTAAGGTCTAAGATCTAAGGTGACGCAAGAAGAAGGTGTGTAAACTGTGAAGGACGTTTACAAGGTAAACACTACTGTTGCCATGGCCGCACCACAATAATGCAAGTGAACCCATCCGCCCCCAATATTTGTCACGGTAAATTCCACAGTACATACTTCAAATTTTTCGTCTGACTATTTATTATTATTATTTCGTCTCTTAACTCATATTATTTCCGATACAGACGAAATACAAACACGACACATTCCCCCCTTTCTCTATAAAGACCTTTTCTGTTTGAACTATAATGGCACATTGCAAAGTGTGAACTGTCTTTTTACCATTATTAGGTCCAAGAACTCAGACCAAAAAAAAAAATATATATATATATATATCTATAAATAAAGTCATTTAATGTTCCCGAATAAATGGATTTTAGAGGTATGACCGAATGATTGAGGAAAGAATGTAAGGTTGTTTGAAAGGGTACATATGGGTTTATGAGTCTCTAAGAAATAGTGTGTGTGTGTGTGTGTGTGTGTGTGTTTTAGAGAGAGAGAGAGAGAGAGCGAGCGAGCTTGTCACTCTACACCTCATGGATTCTGTGGCTCACCAGAGGCCAGTGTGGTTCACTGGGGGCTGGAAACACTCTAACCACACCACCGTGTGTGAGTGTGTTACTGTGTGTGTGTGTGTGTATGCCTGTGTGTTTGTGTGTGTGCCCGAGCCAAAGCCACAGGCCACTGGACGTCCTCTCTGTGTGTGTAACAAAATTTAATTTGGTCCTGCAGACAAGTTGAGGCGAAAACCGAGCGATGCTCGTCTCCTCTCAGGTCGTGGAAACGTCACACACACACACACACGCACACAATAGATGCTACTTTATTTGTCCATCAGATTTCCACCGGCGTTGTGTCACCGTAGCAACACTTTAGATGAACATATCGTGGGTTCATAATCCGAAGGAATGGTGTTGGAGAAATTTAGCTGAAGACCAGTTGCACGGCATATCATGTGTTTGGTGTGTGTGTGTGTGCGTTATTGTGAGTCCATACAGAAAGAACTACACAATTCAGTCATAGAAATGGTCATACGGGTATACGCATATATTGTATATAATGGTATACGCGAGATTTGTCCTGCAGCATTTGAGCCCTGACAATATGGAGGTGCTGTGTCAGCATTTTGCCATTTTTGGGTCAACGCTCCTCTGGGTAAGGAATAAAACAAGAGGAAAAAGAAAAGAGAGAGAGGAAAGGAGAGAGGCGGCGGAGGAGGCGATGGGTAGATGGATGTGAAAACGAGTGAGCGGACTGACAGTCGGGGGGAGCCATTGATCCTCCTCTCCGCTCCCTCCATCCCATCCCGCTCTCCATCGGCAGAAGACAGATAGTGTTGAGGTGGCCTGTATTGGATTTATGAGTTAATGGCCTTGCCAGGACGAGACAGATGGAGAAATAAGGAAGAGGAGAAAGACGGAGGGAGGGGAGGAGACAGGAGGTGGGGGGGCAGATTGGAGGGGAGGGGACAAACAGGTAAGGATGGCATCAAAAGAGGGGGAGAATACTGGAGCGGAAGAAAAAAAGAGAGGTGGAAGAAACATTGTTGTTGTGACTCAACTTCAGTATTTGTAAAAAAAAAAAAAAAAAAGCATTTTAGTATTTTATGTTAATATTTAACATACATATATATATAAAAAGGAAAAAACGACTTAAAAACAAATGTGATTTTATTAGCATAACAAAAGGAGGAGGTCGAGAGAGAGAGAGAGAAAGACTTGTAGCTCCCTAACGACATCTGATCTACGGTTGTGACTTTTATTCTTCAGTGAGTGACGAGTGTTGTAATCTATATCAGTTAGTGCGTCTGCTACCTCTTCTTATTTGTGGTTGTGGTACTAAGGGGGGGGGGCGCGGGGGGGGTGTTGGGGGGGGTGGGCGGGTGTGGTTGTGGTACTAAGGGGGGGGGGGCTGGGGTCGTTGTGGGGGGTTAGAGTGGCCACAGACTGTAATGATAATAAATATGATTATTAATAATATTAAAGTGAAGTATGTGTACCCTGGAGGGACGGTGGACTGTAGATGTGTCCTCCGCAGCTCAGCCCACAGCCATCTGTCTCTTCTATATATATATATATAATTTAATTGATCATTGTTATATATGCCAATAATAAGAAACAAAAAACATGCTCATAATATTTGAATATCCTTTAAAGTTGTTCATTTTATGTATTGCCGTCAGTAAACCAAATTTTGTTTCCAGTTTTGTCTTATCTTAGTTTAAAAACTTAATATAAATAAGTGCAAATCATTATTTTACAATTTTATTCAAAAGCATCTCATCATATATTGTATATCCGTGTGGCAAAGTACGGTTGGATTTGAGTTGACGGGCCTCAACACGGTATGACATGCTGCCTTTCAGACTGCGTCCCCTCTTCGCATATGTCTCCCCCCCCTCCCACCCAGCTGACCTCCGATGACCCCCATCAAGTCTCTACATTCATCCACATCTAGAATTCTCCTCTCATTCCTCCATCGCTCCATCCTGCGCTCGAGTCTTTTTTTTTTGTCATCCACGGAGGAAAATTAAAAATGTAGATCTAATCGGAGGGGGGGGAGGTTGTAATGTGATCAGGATGACAGGGGATCAATGGAGACTGTCCCTGGTACACACACATACATACGCATTACGACCACCGCTGGCCTGTGACGTGAGGGGAGGGGAGGGAGGGAGGGAGGGAGGACAGCGGGTGACCCCTCTCGCCTTATCGCTCTTTCTTTCTTCTTTCTTGAGCCCCTCTTTTTGGACAGCGTCCAAAAAGTGAGAGAGAACTAGCATTCGGGAAGAAAAAGAAGAAAACGTAAAAAAAAAAGGCAACATATTAGTGTAACTTTGGTTATTTGAATGTTTTAAGTTTGAACGTAGAACGTTTGAGGAAAAAGTGAGGAAAATATCAGCACTCCAATGCGTTGAAGTGTAATGTTAAATAAATAATCAAACGGGGACTACAAAGAGTTGAACTAAGGTACTAAATCAAAAGGGCAGAGCTCAAACAACCAGGAACGGTCAGGGGTCAACGATAAACAAGAAACACACACACACTCACAAAAAAAAGCTGGGGCACATGACACAAGGGGAACAGAGCAAGTGGCACCAGACAAAGGCAAACACAGGTGTATATATAGTGGGAGGAGCCAATCAGACACAGGTGAGACGCATCAGGTAATCACAAGAGCAGGAAAACACACAAGGGCAGGTAGGTATGGGCTTCAAAATCATTAAAAAAAAAACAAAAAAAAAAAACAGGTGGGCAGCAGATGAAAGTAGGTTTTGTGGCACTTGTGGGTACTTGTGCGTATTATTTCCTTGGTTCCTCTGGGACCAGAGAAGAAGATTTATGGCGTAGATAAACCGATGCTTTGGTCCTTAAACTCTGAACTCCGACCCGCTGCGTTAACACATCCTCCCCGTGTTCCCGATCCAAATCTAATCACGCTTTAATCATTAACCGCCCCCCCCCCCCCCCCCCCCCCCCCCCCCCCCCCCCCCTTTACCCCCCCCCCCCCCCCCCCCCCCCTTATCACACCCACACACCTGACGCACAGGCGGACATGTGCACGGCGCGCAGACACACACACACCATGCACCATCTCCCGTTCTTACACAAAGACAGTGATTGTGCGCGTCAAGCATAAATGAAATATTGACCCGGAGGATTCATGCATACTCATCACTTTATGCCGGCCGATGTTTGATTTGGATATGCTAATGAAGGTATCACAGACTGTCAGTGAGAGATATGATGATGATGATATAGATGAAGGGGAAGTTGTTTTTGAAGTCAAAAAAACACAATCCCATCAGCCCCTTCACCTCCCTGCCAGTCTCTGCGGATAAACAATCATTTATCATTTAATGGGGGGGAGGGGGGAATCTTTGCAATCTTATGCATTATATAAATATTTATGTAATAACATTTTGAGGCAGCTGTAAAGTAAGAACATAAGTTAAATTTACTGGGCTTATTAAATAGAGAAATCAATGATGGCAAGTTTTAGTTGCAACATTTTACAGTTGAATAAATTATTAATCACGTAGAATGTGATAGAGAAATAATTTTAGAGGATTTGTCAATCAAAGTTGAACAATTGACGATAAAATGTCTGTTCTATTTTATAAAGTAATTTTGTATATATATATATATATATTTTACTCTACAAGTAGAATATTATCAATGAACTTGTAGGTCTTGCCCTTGACCTGAAATGACAACACATCCCTGTGTGTGTTTCTATGTGTGTGTGTGTTGGTGGTGGTTGAATTTTTGTGGGCTGTATAAATTGTCTACTGACTGACCACTGTGGTCAGACGCAGTGGTCGGCTTAAGTGCCCCCCCCCCCCCCCACACACACTCACACACATCTTCATTAACAAAGAAACATTTCTATTGATCGGGTCTACAGCTGCTCCTCATGTTACAGCAAAGAAATATGTATGGGGAAAACTAAATGGGTTACACAGACACACACGCAAAAAACACACACATAAACACACACACAGAAAATAGAAAAAGACAGGTTTGTAGTCACACATAAACACACAGTATATACTCGCACTTTGTCACATATACACAGGGCATAGAAATAGGGGAAAATGCACACATATGTAGTGCTTCCTCTCTCGCTTAAACAGACACGCATGCACACATGCAGAGTGACTGGTCAGTGCTAAGCAGGTTAGGCTAAGTGCATTAGCATCGACCAGCTCCTTACAGCATTATCTGTGGCTACAGCTTGCCACTGGTGTCAGTGCTGCTAAAATATGTGCGTTAGTATGGTCCTTATTTCATAATATATATATATTTTATTTCTACACTCTGACCCCCCAAAACGCTTAATTTGGATAAGAAAACACCTACAAACGTGACATATTGTCATTCAGCGGAAAATGTATGCAAAATATCATTTTAGGTCTAAATATGACATGCTGACCCTAAACTCCAATTTTTTTTATTTTTTTTTGGCAAACCAACAAAACCAAAGGACCATAATCCACCACTTTTTTTAAAATTTCCCTTCCGTGATGCTGGTTTCATTGGAGTTGTACAGTTATGTCTCTGGTGTGTGTGTGTACGTGGGGGGGTGAGAGAGAAAGAGAAAGAGAGACGGAGATTAAGATGCTTTACCATCATAACTGTCACAGAGGAGGTCCTCTACAGACCTAATGCAGCCATCATTCATACACACTGGCAACAAGTCTACGTGTGTGTGTGCATGTGTGTGTGTCGGTTGTCATTTCTGAGAGAGTTTTTATGAGAAGGATAAATCTCAGTTTGCTGGCCATGCAGATCTCCACACAGTGACAGGGACAGAGGAGGAAAGGCTGCAAAAAGACACAAAATGACTCAAGTACAGTCGCACTCAAGAAGTATTTTGGGGGTGTGTCGCGCTATTAATGTCCCCGAAGGTCGGACACCGCCGCTTACGTGCAGTGGTCCACTCCGACGGGTCACATGATCACGCGTGCGAGGCGGCTTCCTCACGTTTGGAATGATGTAATCCTCTGATTGGGAATTTTGGACCGCGCTGTCTGAATCGCCCCGTGCGGCTGTGGTTCCAGATCATGTTTCTCGTCTTTTTTTGTCTGCATTGTTGAGAATGCAGCCGCGCTGACTGAATGAACTGAACTGGAACTGTCCATGGGCAAAATTGATTGCTCTGTTTATTCTGTTGAATCAATAGAGGAGGACGGGAGTGCGGAAGAATTTGACACCCAAGACCGAAGTTTCTATTATTATTTTCCCCTCCAAAAGTAACGGTGTTGTTTCTGATTTCCGTTTCCACGATCTATCGGAAACCTTCCTTATAAATAGGTTTATGCAGTGACAGATGAGGTCTTTTTTTCCCAGCATATCCCCTCCGTTTTAAGTTATATGAGAAAGGTGATGATAAAAAAAAAGAAAGGATATTGATCAGCTTCAGGACGGGCGTAGGAACCCTCAACTGAAAGCAACGCACAGCTTGTAGCAAACAGAAATTCTCCAGGTAGTCCAGGTATTCCGATTTTCCTAAATTTGGCCACCTTTGTCTTTTATATTGTTCTTGACATGTCTTTTTTGTCCAGCGGTCGCACTCATTTTGATCCCTTTTGCTTAATTGTCCAAAAATAAAACGCGCCACGAGACACAAAGAGTATGGAGCGTCTCTATATGACAGATAGGCAGCGCTGGACTCGCGCAGACGTCTGGCACGGCTTCAAAACCTCAAACTATGACACATGTCAACCACAATCACACCCGCCATCCACCCGACCAACACGCACACAAACCCAACCCCCAAACACACACACACACACACACACACACACAGTGGCTCCTGTCTGTATGTCCATAGCAATAAGACGTCAGATCTACCTTCATTGGAGCAGAGTTAAAAATCAAACCAGTGCCCCCCCCCCCCCCCCCCCCCAACCATCCGTGGCTCCTCCGCCCACCCACCTCACCCCGTCAGCCCCGGCCAAATCCAATCACCGCTCGATACTCGCCGTGATTGATTGGCTTCCAATCCAATTGAATCTCTCACAGATGGAGTTGGGGTTTGGGGTGTGCGGCGGGGTGGGTGGAGGGTAGGGGATGTAATTGAGAGAGATTGAGGGTGCGCGAGATGGAGGACGACTGAGAGAGAGAAAGAGAGAGAGAGAGAGAAAAGAAGGATGTCCATATGTTTGCCTGCTCCCATTTAAAACGCGAGACAAGTGTGTGTGTCCGTGTGTGTGTGTGTGTCTGAGAGAAAGAGAGAGGGGTGTAGTGGGGTGGGCTGGTTTTCTGTGTGTCAGTTCCTGTTTTAATTGCCTTGTTAGAAGTTGACTGTAGACCGTAGACCACCGAAGTGCTTCGAGACACCAGGGAGGGAAAAAACAATGAAAACGTCTCAACATTTCATTGTTTTTCTGCCTTTTTTGGTGAGGGAGCAAAAGAGATTAAATATGACAGGCAGCGAAACAGAGTTAGATAAAAAAAAAAAAAAAAAAAAAAGACCTCTGATTACATGCACATGTCCCACAAGTGATCAATACTCCGCCGCTGGCTGGCTTCGGAGGAATCCACTTCACGTGACATATTTAGTTGAAATGTTTGGATCAGATTAGAGTCTATTAGCATTCAGCAATATCAGCAATAAGTAACAGTATTCCGTATCAGCCGAGTACCAGAGTATCATTATTTTTGACGGGAGATTTAATGGACTGGGAGCAATAGAGATATATAGTCACAACAGCTCGTGTGCGGAGAGGCTTTTGTCTTCTGTCATCTGTGAGTTTTTTAGTTGTTTTTTTCCCGCCTAAATGCTAACGTTTGTCTTAATGTTAGCATTTCATGTGCTGGCAATTCACTTGTAAAAATGGCAACTAGCTCAAGGGTTTTTTTTTACTTGATGAAATGATGTAAAATGTGGAGTACAAAATGTCAGAGAAATTTAAAATTTGATGTGACGTCGCCGCCAGAGGAAGCGCCATAAATATCCGTAAATAAAGAGGATCAACATTTTGAAAAAGGGAACGCGTTTTGAGGTTGAAGCTCTGTAAAGTTTGTAAAAAAACAAATGGTACTGTGTTAGTGGAGGCCAGACGTCCGAGAAGTTGCCGAAGCTTTGTAAGAAGAAAGAAGAAGAAATAGGCTACACCAAGACATTCATAGAGGGTGTATGTGCGAGACATCGACGCAAAACACACACACACACACACACACACACACACACACACACGTACTCATGTTGATAACGAGGCAGATTTGACATTACCCACATCGGGATGTGGTGTTTATTTCTCTGCCTCTTCCTCCCACAATTCCCTCTGACCACAACTCCCCGTGTCCTGACAAAACCAAAGAGAGAGAGCGAGAGACGTAGACAGAAGAGAGGGGCATGAAGAAAAAAAAAAAACAAAAAAACAAAACAGAGAGGTGCAGAAAGAGAGGGAAACCCACAGACCGCATAATGGTTGTGGCATCAGTTATAAGGCTAATGCCAAGAGAGAGAGAGAGAGAGAGAGAGAGAGAGACTCCAGTTTGCCTACTGGCTCGTCCCATCGGCAAACTTCCCATCAGCCACACCCCACAATTCAATGCACATTTAAAATAACATGAGACAAATTCATATATAACATATGGGTGAAAACATTAAAGGTTCAGTCAACCTGACATTCCCTCAATCCTTTTCGTTGCACATAATTGGAATTGGAACACAATAAAATAATATTTTATCACATATCTTTATAATATAAGCTCACGTTTATTTCACAAATAAACATTTTGACTGATGCAGGCCTCACCCACAGCTACATTTACATGATACCCCATAAAACCTAAAGTTAGACCTTGACCCCAAGAGAGCTGCACCCTATTTGCTTTACTTTTTTCTCATATTTCTCCCTTTCTTCTCCCGCTCACCTCACTCACTCTCCAAAAATCACTGCAGAGTTCCTCAACTTGCTCATTTTTGTTGACGACGTCATGTCAGGTGGCGGAAAATACACATCACCATGTGCATACAAATACATACAAACGTGCAGGAGAGGATCCCCAGGAAATGAACACTCACAATAAGAAGAGGGAGCAAAGGTCAAAGATCGGAAACCATGGAAAGAGATACTCGTCTGAAGGCCACACTTACAAAATGTATTTTCTTTTGAAACGCTAGCACAGTGAGCCGGAAGATAACACTGTTGGATATCTCTCGGCTCTTACGACACATCTCCGTCCGCGTCTCCACTCGCCATAAAGATTAGATCTTCGAAAAGTCCACCGCCGCGACTGAAGTCCGGAGGTCGCACGCACCTGCTTAACAAGGCAGAGCGGAGACTCCGCCGCTCACACCTCTCCGACACACACACACACGCACGCGTGGGGACCCCCGGCACATGACGGTGAGTGATGCTGCGCCTGGCTTTTACTGAAGTCTGTATTGTCTCTCGACGATACATTTTTCCTTTTTCTTTTTTAATGGCACCAAGTAGCCAGGTGGAACAATATATAGGAGCAAGACTATTTATTTGATAATGTATTTATTTGCTATATTTTATTTAAATGTCATTTAAAATGGAAGGAACATCATAGGCCATGGCCTCGCCGCATTGGCTTGTGTGAGATTTGTCCTGCTTTCGCAAACGACACCACACAATCGCTTTCTTTACGGCCTGAGGAAAGTTGACTTTCAAGACAAGAGCCATTTATTGGAACGCTGACTGCGCAGCGCGCGAGCTGGTGAAGGGGACGACGAGCCGGCTCGCACCTGATCGTAATGTGTGTTTGGGTGTGCGGAGATGTTACCAGGTGTTAATGCAGTCAACATGATCTCAATCCAATAGTGTCGAGCGTCTGGCCTGATGGAAGCGCACGCACGCGCGCGCGCACGCGCTCTGTTGCACTCACTGTAATCTCGCTGCAATTAACGGGCCTTTGTCTGGGCAACACGATACACACTTAGTGAAGTGGAAGAAGGGAGCGGAGAAAGTGAAGAGACTCTTTTCAACATCGTTCATTTGTTCATCTCTTTCGACCCAAATCCTAAAATAATAATTTTGGTGGTTTTTGAGCAAATGCACTTCCCTTCTCTTGGTCAGATGAGAGGCTGAAGGAGGTTTTTTTTTCAAAATCCTCCCCTTCACCCCTCTCTCTCGATATCTCTATCTATCTTCAGGTGTTCTCTGGCTGTATAAAGCCGAGGGGGCAATTAGGCCTCTGGTCTCATTAATAATACATTGTTCAGCTCGTTAATTATTTACCTTAATTGCTGATTTAAGTTTCCCTCCCCTTGACACAAACGGCCACAGGGGGAGACTCACACGCATACACACACGCGCGCGCACGCACACGCCAAAGAGGTCACTCTCTCTCAAAGGCGATGGACGGATCGGGTTTCTCAATGATCTCTTCTTCTCTTCTTTATCCTTTTGTTCGTCTGTGTGTGTGTGTGTGTGCGTGTATATGCACCCAATGTGTTTCTGCAGTTGAAGAATCATGGTTCCCCAATCAATACAGTTGATTGAGTGCAAATGAAAAGAGTCCTCCTAAAACTAAGTGTCCCTGTGTTTCTGTGCTTTGCTAATGAGGGCACAGGCAGCGGGGAATTCTAAAAAAAAATTTTTTCAGAGGAGGAAGTCTCCGGTTTACATGATAATTAAGAGAAGGAAAACCAAAACAATCCATCCGTCCATCCACCCCATTCGTTTAATTGCTTATCTTTCCAGGGTCGCAGGGAGAACCGAGCCAAACCTCAGACAATCATTCACGCTCACAGTCACACCTTCAGGACATTTAGAGAAACCACTGGAATGCATGTCTTTGCACGTTATCCGCTTTAGGTTAGCGCTTTTTTTTTTTTTTTTTTTAAAAGAGGTTTTTTTACCCTGAGGGAATATGGCAAAGAAAAGAAAGAAAAGTAATAATAAAAAAATACAAATATATACAAATTAACTAAATAAGAATATAAAAAGACATCTGTGAGCAATAAATATATACAATTTGAAATATTTGCACTGATGGGTCATTCAGAATGGGAGAAAAAGCAGAGGACGGAAAAATATTGTAATGTTAAAAACGCCGTAGCACTTGGTGTAATAAAATTGTTGGCGTGTTCTAAACCGACTTATCAGCTACACATTAGCTTATCTCCAAACGCCTTTGGACTTAACTAACCTTGGTTTTTTAGACCCGAAGATTCTGGAGTTTTTATCAGTGACACGTTGAAGTTTTCTGATTACTGCCTTTTGTATTTATGGTTTTACAGCCCATGGTGAACTCCCATAGTATTTACTCAGTTATTAAACATTCTCTCTTGTCTTCTATACAGGTTTGTGTATTCTCTGAGCCAGAATGGACGGACGGACAGGTTTTTACATTTGAGGGTGATGTGTCGCGGTCAGTAACAAGGATTCATCCTGTTGTGATGCTACAGGCTGACAGGAAATCACTGTTACTGGGGGCGAGCGTCGCACAGGCACGCACACGCGCACAGTTGTGCACATGTGTATGTACATAAAACATATTTTTGAATCTGTATGTAGCTGAGGAATAAAGTTGTCACGGTTACCGATGTCACCATGTGTGAGAGGTGTGTTTTTTCCCGCTTGCAGAGCAGAAATAATTTAGGGAAAAAAAATCCATCTGCATTAATTAGCTGCCAGGCTGACAAGGGCCGGAGACAGGACAGGAAGTAAAGGTGACTGCAATGAGAGACAAGAGATAAGTACAAAATAAAACAGGAAGCGCTATGACAGACGGGAACAATTTAATTGGTTTGACTAAACATGAAACATAAAATGAACCCAAGAATAACTTCTAAGCTAGACATGGTAGGACACAAAACAAAAATGATGACAAAATTCATACAACTACTGCTACAACGCAGGAACAAAACAAAAAGTTGGACGTCGCTGTCCATGGTGCTGATTGAAAGTCCGCATCACCGGGTTCATTCAACTGGTATGTTAAGTATAGGAAACATGCATTTCAAAGAGTAGCAGGGCTAACATATATCTACTATACATCATCATACAGTGACCAACAGTTTAAAAAAATGAAAATATAAATATTTTCTTTTATTTTCGTGAGATGTTTACACCATCAGGAGGCAGTGGGCTTGTAAAACTGTGGACATCTGCGCGCCAGTAGGATTAACTTTTGAATTGTTGGGAGGTGAAGTTTGTACTTGAGCGACTGGACTCTAATTACCTTCAGTTACGCTGAGCAATCTCAGATCACAGTCTGAGAGTACGTTCTGTTGGTGTCAGAGCTCGCATCACCACTGGCCGCCTGGTTAAAAATGTAATCTACAAACACACACACACACACACACACAAACCCTCCTCTCCTTCCTTCCTGGCCCACACTGATTTGGTTTCACCCGGCTGGTTTCGCAGACGGAGCCTAGTATGTGTGTGTGTGTGTGTGTGTGTGTCTGTGTGTGTGTGCTTTTTGTGTGCGCATTCCTTTACCTGTCACACAGTACTTTTACTGCACTACGTTCTTCACACACACTGACCCTGGGGAACCTGTGCTCCAACGTACATGCGCACACCCACACAACACAACAGACACATACATGTAGGCACACATGCTTTTGCACACACAATGAAATGCAAACACATGTAGTAGTACACAATATAACCTCTCTCTCTCTTTCTCACACACAAACACACCCCCCCAAACACACACACACACACACATGCCCTCACAGACCCCCGTGAGGCCTCCCGTTAGCTCTTGGTTAGACGTTTGGTTGTGACACGCCGGAGGAAAGGCGGCCCAGCGGAACCGACTACAGGCAAACACAAACAAATAACAGCGGCCAGATGCCAAAACAGCAACAGGAGAGCGGAGCAGCAACACGGGGGGGAGGTGGAGAAATGTTTGACTCTCACACAACGAGGGCACAAAAAAAGACTGATGCGATCGTGGGAAAGGCAATTGCCAAAAGCCAGGCACACGGAGGCTTCAAAGCTGGTGGGTTAATGTGCGATTTATTTATGTGACATTTCACGGCATCGCAGGGAACGGAGGCGGGTGTCTCCTCTGAATATTGGTAATGGCGTTCAAAAGCGCCAAAGTTACCTTCGTCGCCACACGGGCACGCAGTCGCGCACGCGGTTCGATGGCAATGCTCGCCGGGGATTGGCCCGAAGAAGGCCGTCCAGAAATGGTTGAGAAGCGGCCCTGGAGATCTATGTGGACCCTCTCTGTCTCTTAAAGATTTCTGCTCATGTTTCCCCTCCAGCAGAAACTGATATTATCATACTGCAGTCGCTTCTCCTGTTCCCCACGGAGCCCTTTCCCTTAAACAACCCCAATAACAGTAACGTGGCGGGTTCAAAAAAAGAAGGACCAAAAAAATAAAAGGCCTACCAGCTTCCCAAAAACTGACGGCAAATCAATGAATGAAAAAAAAAAGGTGCCACTGAAAAGCGCTTTTTTATATATTTATCATGTTTTGTCTTTGATCTGATCGTGTTATATCTTTTTTTTTCACCATTGTTATGGGTCACTCATGGGGGATGAAGTGTGTGTGTGTGTGCCTTTGAGTGTGTGTGTGTGTATATGTCACCTGAGCCAAGTGTCCAGCATTGGAATGTAATTAATAGGCAACTGCTCAAAACTGAGGGGTATAAATCATATTTTCAGTGCATTTTAATAAAATTGTGAGTCTGAAGCAAAATAAGAAAAACAAAAAAAATATATATATATATTTTTCCCCCTCAAAGACAATGGAACATGACACAGTTGGAGCACATCCCCAACTTGGATCGGCCTGAAACTCTCCAGTTTGACTCAGTCAGTCATTACAGTCATCATGTAACGTAAGTAAAAGAGTGACCTCAAAAGAAGAAAAACAAGAAAGAACAAATAAGCCGAAGATTTAAATGGGACAGTGGAAGGAGTTTCTCTGTGAAGTGGGGGGGCTATTTTTCAGGAAACATTCATGGGTAATTGAAAAATGAAAAGTATAGAAATGAGATTTCCGGTCCGCTCCTTCGATAAAGGCTTACTGTAAGTTCTAATTGTATAAAAGATGTCTGCAGAACGGAGGAACCTCTCCCCTGTCACCCTCGCCCCCCGTTTGTCCTTCACTTTCTTTTTTCTTCATTCTTCCACACTAATGCAACAAACACACACACACACACACACACACTCTCTCTCTCTCTGCCGCTATGTGTATGCATGCCGACTTGATCTCTTTACAGCGACATTAAAGCGGAGCAGCGTCTCCTCGCTCCGCTCCCACTGACTGGGACTCTAAGTGTATTGTTGTCTAATAGGAACGACTAAAGGGGGGAGTGCAGTGTTTTCTGGGAATGGACGCCGGCGCGCGCTCCATCAGCAATCACAGACCGAAGACACTTTGGTAACACTTAGAGCGGGCCTCTAATGCATTACAATCCTGCCCCCGATCGCATTATGAGCGAATCATCAAGCCCCGACACAACGTGGACGGAAGACGAGCTCGGCCACTTTAAAGGGCGGTTGTGTAGTTCTCGATTTGTTTATTAAAACGAATATCATTTTACACGTTGAATGGCTCTCAGGGTATTTGTGACGTTCTCCCACTCTGTGTCTCCTGTGTCGAAATTGTTCCTCCGGTGTCCACGGCCAGCGTCCTCCATCATCTTCCTCCAGCTGACTCCCGGGTCAGTGACCTTTGGCCCTTTTTCCCACTCCACGCCGACCAAACAGCTGATGCTGCTGGTCCCAGTGTCCACTCGCTCATTACTTTAGCGCTGCACCATGAAAACATGCCACTGATCAATTTCAATAAAGACATTTTTTTCAACTATAATAAAAGTTCCTATCTCATTTGTCGTATTTCATTCCGTGCACTGGGAATCCTTGGCAACATTTTGCTCAATCATAGTAAATGAGTGAATTCTGTATAAAATTAAAAGACCACGTGATTATCCTCCTTATTCCAGCAGCGCTGAGGGAAATGTAATTAGAACCTGTTCATCAATATGCCTTCCTCATGTGAAACCAGAATCAGAATGTGATCGGCCCAGTATAGGGTAGTGGGAGACGATACTTCCTGGCTATCATATCGCCGTGGCGACCCACTATAATTAGACCTATCAGAGGAAGCCTTTCGCTAGACCAGATCTATAATCCTAACTCTACAGATTAGTCATTTTAAACGGCGAGTCAGCAAAAAGAGACAGCCGACGCTTCACCCTCCGGCCAATGTCTTTATGCGTGAGTTCTTCATAACGCGACACAACACGTGGCCACGCGGAAATTCATCTTCTGATATTCGCCCTCAACATCGTTGTTATTAGACTGGAACGGGAAAAAAATTACTCCTTTTCCTTTTTGCCGTCTGTTTTTTTTCTCCCCCAATTCAAATCAGAAAACCAGATTAGGAGGAGGTGAAGTCGTGTCACTGGACTCCAGCGTGGACTTTAATTACAGCAGAGAAATGACACTTGATCCACTCAGATCAGGTCACATCAGAGAGGAGAGAGAGAGAGAGAGAGAGAGAGAGAGGGAGAGAGAGAGAGAGAGAGAGAGAGAGAGAGAGAGAGATGGAGGGAGGAAAAAAGGAATACAGTGGACAGCGCAGATAAGACAGTGGAGAAAGGGAGTGATAATATTTGAGAGGAAGATGGCTATTATTATTATTGTTATTGTTATTGTTATTGTTATTGTTATTGTTATTGTTATTGTTATTGGTATTATTGTTATTATTATTATTATTAGTAGTAGTAGTAGTAGTATTATCAGTCATACAACTTTGCGGGCGAGGAGGGGGCTCGGCTTGTATTTGTGTTTGAACGGGATTATTTGTTTTAAGATTTGTGTTTAAGTTAGGTGGAAGGATTGGCATTAAAAGATAGAGGTACAAACTTGTGTCGTGTTGTGTGTTTGCGTTTGTGTGTGTGATTGATGCTCCAGCAGAGTGCAGTGGTTAGCATTAAAGTGCAGCCTCTCGGGTTCTGTTGGCGTCAATATCAGCGCCGTCGCTCCTCTCACCTCCTGTTGGCTTTTGCCCTCTCATTCATTCAGTTCGCTTATTTTTATGGGGGGGGCGGGTTTCACAAATATTAAATATCAAATATAACTGTAAAAAATACAAGAATATTATCCATTTAACCCCCCAACTCAGAGTGGTTTTCCATACATTACGATGATGACATCATAATCTTGAAGAAGAAGGAATAAAGAGTGATAATCAGACACCTGAAATCTGCCTCTTTCACTTCGTCTCTCTCTCTCTCTCTCTCCCTCTCTATCATCTATCTCTATCTCTCTCGCCCTCTCCCCTCTCCCTGTGTTTGTGTCCTTTGGCCACTGCGGTGGTCTCCGGTTTCCTTAATGGTTCCCAAGATGCATTGTGGCTTTGTGGGAGAATGTGTGTGTGTTGTATGAGTATGTGTGTGTAGGTGTGTGTGTGTGTGTGTGTGTGTGTGTGTGTGTGTGTGTGTGTGTGTAGGATAGAGAGATAGAGTGTGTGTGTGGGCAGTGAGAGGTGATGCGGTCATTTTGACACATGAGAGGTTTTCCATCAGCAGCGAAAAGGCTCAGTAAGTTGCTTCAAAGGCACTTACACGCACACACACACACACACAGACGCACGCACGCATTTCCATAATCCCAGAGAAGCCAAGGACACAATCCAACTGAGGAAATTCACACATTATGTACATTAGAGTTGTTGAGTGCTCCACGCCGTTAGATTCTGGGTAAAATCCATCAAACCGGAAAGGGATTGGTTTTCTCCCCGGGTCTAATGTTCCACTGTTGGTGGAGGCGTTATCATCAGGGAGGTGCAGTGCGCCCTGTACTTTTTTTGGGGGGAACCCTCTGGGCTGGATCTCTGTTGGGATTTCCACGGGATGGGAGTTATGACTTGATATCACGATGCAATGGCATTTTCTTTCGCTCTCCCAGCATGCAACACATGGGTTCACGCTCTGACTTAACCACGTTTAAAACTGCACTAGTTGAGCCCAATTGCAATGCAGACATCCTCGCCACCCTCGGAGGTCAGTACGTGTGCCTTTGTGTGTCTGTGTGTGTGTGTCACAGCTCGATATGTTTGCTCAAACTAATTAAAAGCGCGTTGGCGGCGGTGGCGTCGATGGATGTGCTTTTAATGATGTGTGCGGTGGTGGATATGCAAAATGCCACCTGAGCACCGATTTCATAGCGACAACTTGATTACCTCATTGATTTTAATCGAAAGTGGCATCAAATATGAATAAATATTCACACATTAGTATGTGAGGGAGAAAATGGGTGATGTATAGTGGAAATCTGAGAGATGCAAAAGGTGAGTGCAATGATCCATGTGCTTATTGCAGGGTGCCATGGGTGAATTTGTGAATCTTGTTCAGAAGTTCTGGACTTTGAGGAAAGAAATTGTGGTGAATAATATAATTTCAATAATCATCATCTCTTTTGGTTGTGTGAGTCTATTTGATTTCCTAGAAGACTTACACAACGGATTTCGATGTAGATACAAGACAACGGGCCTTATGCCAAAAAACCTGCAAATGATCAATATTAAATTAAAAGTTTTTTTTGTAATTATGTTAGAAAATCTCATTAGCACCATGTCAGCGCCACCGGCCACGGGAAGCTAACACAACAGCATGTTACGTCCACACAATGGAAAAATAAGCATCCAGGATTCTTCTGAAATCATAATATCGGTGAATGTTTTTCATTTTAAAAATTCAAACTGATCTTCCTGTGGAATTTATTTTGCCTCAATGATGTGAAAAAATGTCACTTTGAATTGTTTTGAGAAGTGACAAATCAAAGTCAAGCGGTAAGAAGACGTAATTGAAGACAGCAGAGGGCAGCGTAGACCTGACAATTCCAAAAATAAAGCGGTGCCCTCAGTTTTCATGAGGAGGTGCAGGGGAGCTTTTACTTTATTTCATGTCACCAAACAATGTCTATGTCTAAATGGGGAAAAAAAACAACAACAAACAAAACAACTTGGCCATCACAGCTTTACAACTATGCTAACACATGCTAATACATTAGCATGAGAGTAAACACCTTTTTAACTGTATCTTAAAATTCATATAACCCATATTATTAAATCTATGTATACCATTTCTTTAATTTTTTTTTTTAAGTTTATAGAAGTTTATTATGCAACAGGGCTGCATGAACCTTCATGCCTTCATTAGGACATTGCAGTAAAATAGTTACTGACGAGAGTGTTGATGCGCTACTCCACTGGCCCCTCCCCTCTTCCTCTCCCCGGCCTGGTAATTCAATGCTGGAATATGTATCAAAGGATATTTAATAAATTATGTATCTGTTATTTACTAATGGCCCTATCGACTGCAGAGCCAGCCCGGAGAGAAAAGGGGCAGATAGCAAGCAGGGAAAACTAGAGAAAGACATGATGGAGGGACAGGGAGAGAGAAAGAGAGAGAGAGAGAGAGAGCGAGAGAGAGAGAGAGAATCCTTAAAAGGGTTTCGGTCGTCCCACAGGGAGGACAGAGTGATGCCATCAGTCTCGCTCCTCTCTCTCTCTTTTTTTTAACTCCTTCCATGAGATTTTTGTCACATCTTGACAAAAAGACAACTTTAGTTCTAGTTATTGCACAAGCGTGGCATTTTTTTTTTTCAAATTTTGAAAATTCTATTCCTCAATCATTGGAAAGCGATCTCTTACGCCCACTGACCCAGTCAAGAATTTTCCTATTCACACATCAGCGAAATCAACAAAGCTAGCTACAGTTTGTACAGTCATTTTTTTTTAGATTTTTAAATCTAAAAAAAAAAAAATGCAGATTCAGCTTTGGCTGGAGTCTGCATGTCTCTGCATGTGCTCATATGTGTTTTTTATCGGCACAGGATTCAAAACCTCGTGGCACCGAACCTGGGATCAATGGGCCTAGACCAGCAGACGCAGCGTTTGTGTATGTGTGTGTAATGTACGTTGAGTGTCCATATGTGTATATCAAAAAATATGTGTGTGTGTGTGTGTGTGTGTGCATCAATGTTTCTATTTAAATGTGAACATGAGCATGTTTGTGTATGTCTATAGTGGAGCCAGTGTGTGACCAGATAATGTTGCATATCTGACCGTTGAAGAGAAATCAGCCAATACGCATCTGAAATGCATGACAAGACTTATCTGTGTGTGTGTTTGTGTGTGTGTGTTGGGCAATATATTTGATTGTTCCAGTAGCCGTATTAGTGGAAGAACAACAGAAGAGAATTCATTTGAGTGGTAGCAGACGAGGAGACGTGCTGTCTGTGCTCGTATGTGTGTGTGTGCACGTGCACACATGCAAACACACATGCACTTGCTCTTGTTTCTTTTTGTCTGACCGTCAGCCTGCATCATGTAACTGTCAGTGGACGAAAAAAAAACCCTGGCTGCATTTCACTTCGACTTATTTTCCTCTTCCTAAGTGGTGTATCTGTGGATTGTAAATATACTGTACGTGCACGCAAACATTTTAACTTTCTAACTTCCAAACACTGCAGTGGGCTGCTTATTTGTTTGGACGTGTTTTATGATGTTGTTATTACATTTGCCCTGTAGAGCGGTGTGCTTGAGGTGTCACGCCGCCTCTCTGACCTGTAGGGGTCACTGTTAGCCCAATTCCTGCTGCTGAGTCAAACACGGTGATGAGTCACCTGCCTGTTACTCCTCGAGATCATACTTTAAAAACATGAGTCACTGCACGCATACGCGCTAACACACACACACACCCATTTGGTGATGAAATCCATATGATTCCCCTTCCCTTAAATGAATGTGTTTAGTCAGTGATGAGTAACATTTCACAAAAAGGCGAGAGAGAGAGATGGAGCCAGAGGAAATCACACATAAAACAAACATTTAGATGAGCAGTGGGCTTATAAACTAACTATTACACAGAGCCATTATGTCGAATGCTGGACTGAGCAAGGGTGTTTAACCGAGTGTGTGTGTGCTTGTTTATGACTATGAGTATGTGTGTGTGTGTGTGTGTGTTTGTGTGTGTGTGTTGTGTGCGAGTGTGACAACGTAATTTCTATAATTTAAAACAGCACCGGTGGCTAGCAATAAAAATGAAATGCATGCCTCTGTATGTGTGTGTGTGTGTGTGTGTGTGTGTGTGTGTGTGTGTGACTGCTTGTTGACAATTAGCTAGTAGTAGCACACATGCTATTGAAAGCAGATGTTCAAATTGCCAACCACTGGATGTTCCAGTAATGTGCAAAGTTCTTGCCAGGACTCTGCAGTTGCATCAGACAAAAGAACATACCCAAATCCTGCCGGGACCTAGTCTACGCCAGTCTAGCCCTAGTCTGCCCCAGTTGGGGGACCTCACAGTGACCCCCCAGTGCTGAAGCTATATCGCATCAAATCAATTCACATGGAATCCAATCATTTGAAAAATATAACTATATATTTTGCTGTTGTATAGTAAATGTGCAGTTCAAAAACAATACGTTGTGTAAATAAAACCGTTTTATCTTATCACACTCCAGCCCAATGGAGGCCTTTCAATTTCCAAAACAGGAAATCAGTCTGTGCTCATCTATAAATTAGCATGAGTGCTTCTTACAGCATCTGTTGTCCACAGCTGCTTTGCACTGTTGGAAAAGTTTCTGCGCAAGTCAGCGAATATATATTTTATTATTGGACACATGCAGTTAATGTGCTGGTCCCCTTTTTAAGTGAAGAACGTTTTAATTTTTTTAAATAACCTCTGAGATACCCAATATGATTCAATATGTCATAGGCTGTGGGCAGGATAATTAAAAAAAAAACAAGCATTAAAAAAACATTTAAACCGCCTGTGATGACCTTTAACCCCAGTTTGTGTCCCTCAGGCGTGTTTAAATGTCCAATCGAGGGGCGTCTGACTATACGATATCACAACCACCTGCTGCTCATATTAGCTCCTCTTACCTGTAATTACACAGTGTCTAAGTGTGTGTGTGTGTGTGTGTGTGTGTGTATGTGTGTGTGCGGGTGATATAATTACGGTGTTCGAGGTAGTGTGGCGATCTTTTGTCAGATAACAGCCTGCAATTAACAAGCCGATAATCAGGTCGCTGCACGTGTGTTTGTGTGTTTGTGTTTTGGGATAATAAGAAGGGAAGATGGAGTGACATGAGGATCCAGGGAACGAAAGAGTGGGCAGATGCAGAAAGTGTTTTCGACGCCAAGCATGCAGCAAACCGACGCGTCACGCACATTGCCTGTATTGTTTGACTCGCTGTGCGTGGGTGTTTGTGGGTGTGTGTTTGTGTGTGTGTTTTTGGGTAATTACTGACACTGCAGGTGTTTCTCCAAAAAAAAAAAACTTGAAAGTTGCGTGTGGGGGCGGCTGCGTCATCATCTCAATCTCCTCAGGCCAGCGTGAGTCCTAATACCGAATATTTTGGAATGCTAAAAAAAAATCTACATTGACACCAAATCACAATGAGTTATGCAAACATTTAATTAGCCCAACACGTGTGTTTGCGTCCCAATTTGACGGCATTACCTTAATCGACTCTGTCGCATCGAGTAGCTCTCTGTGAGTGCGGGTCGTTTAGCCGGGAGGCCGTTAGTGCAGTTTTATCACACGCGTCAAATAATCAGCTCGTAATACTGTTTGCTCATTTAAGACGTCAAGTCGTAATGTGGTTCGAGCTAATACGGGCAGGAGTGCACGTCCAACCCTAAACCATAAACCCGGTCGTTACATCGTAAGCACTTCCACGCACACACACACACACACACAGGCATATGTATGTATATGTTGAAGTGTGTCATCAAATCTGCATAGCCCTTTAAATTTAGCAATCACGTCATAAAAGTCAAAGACGTAACGCGTCGTAACCCCCGGCGAGTCGTCAGAAGGGGGCGGCGTCACCAGCGTTAGTCCTCGTTACTGGAGGAGGGCCACATGTGCCTCAGTAATAAAGCCCCCCCCCCTTCTCTCTCTGAGCCATATATCCATCATGCCGGTGGGTCCTCGGGGGGCTGTTGATCAGCAAGAGGATGTGAAGAGGAAATGTGTTGCTTTGTGACCCAAACTGGCAACTTTCTCAAGCGGAAGATGCTGGAGTTCAGTAAAGAGCGACAAATAAATTAAGAAATAGGATTAAAACAACTTGGCTAATAATGCAAATGAGTATTGAAAGATTTTGCTTCTAATTCTCCATTGTGGACCAAAGTTTTGGATATTTTGTGGAATTTAAGATCAACCAGCGCCAGAAAACTCTGAACATCTGAGTTTTGGTTTTATGATTTATGAATGATTCATAAATTTCTGATAATGTGTTACCAAACGCAATGACTATGATTACTGCCCGTATCTTCCCTCCTCCATGTTCTTTGTTATACGGTAAATGTTTCTCATTAAAATAAAGCTGCTCTTGATCTCATGCAAAACTGCCTTTTTTTTTAAGGATTTGGTCCAGTCAAAAAAGACAATTAGAAATACACCAATACTCACATGGCTGGGTATAATAATAATAATAATAATAAAATAATAATAATAATAATAATAATAATAATAATAATAATAATAATAATAATAATAATAATAATAATAATACACTTGTCCTATGGGCCCCCACCTTATATACAAAATTACATTTCAAACAAATGTTTTTCTTTAACTTTTATTCAAAAGTGCTGGGGGATTTAAAAACTCTTTGGGACCAAATAAACAAACAATCAAACCCTTTAAGCACACACTCCCTCACACACACACAAAGAAAGGCAATCCTGAAAACCACATGGGACCAATTATCACATTTGCTGTGCTCTGTTTGCCAACCCCTAGTCTCTACACTGACAGAGAGAGAGAGAGAGAGAGAGAGAGAGAGCGAGAGATGCAGTACATATTCAGAGAGTCATTGCTTCATTAACCTTTAGATATAGCACAAAGCTTTTGTGTGTTTGTTTCTGTGTGCTGAGGTGTGGGCCTGCCTCTTTAAAGTTCCGCTTGGGTTGGAGGGTTTAGACTCAGCTTTTGGCTTCATCCACAATGTGTTTGTATTTTTTTAAACTTTTGACGTTTACACCCGGCCTCCAAAACAGCCCCGGTAACAGAGACTTTTGGCAAACGTCGAAGTACGAAGCGTCGTGTGCATCCACTTTTTTTCTCCTATTTTTCGTCATGTCATGAATAAGACTCTGAACCTGTCCATATACTTGATGTTTGTGTTCTGTGGAAAGAATGAACAATGAGAGAGACACAACATGTCTGTGGAATGACAGCACCAGGTGCCTCTGACTCAGCGTGTCCCACGCAACGTTTTCCAACATCTATCTGATCCACTTGCATGTAAGAGTTTGTGTGTAGACAAGAGAAGACAGTGTGTACATGTGTAAGTGTGTGTGTGTGTTTGTGTGTGTGTAGGAGGAGGTGTTTTACTGGAAAAATCCCTCTGAATCATCAAAATCTTCACATTTCCCTGTGAAACAGAACACAATCGCTCTTTATGTGTATCATGATGAGACAGCTCTATATGCTTGTTAAAAACACACACACACACCAAACACACACAAACTCACACAATTGAAGTGTCCTGAAAGTGTAACAACAGAGGTCTTAAAAGTCCTTCAAGGACAGTATTGTTCAGACGATGCCTCATCATTGAAATCTGTTACACACGCACACGCACACGCACACGCACACGCACACAAACACACACTATTTAACTGGATGGCTACATGATCGCTCATTCATGACATCATCAGAGCTCATTGGGACAGAGGAATAAAAAATGCAGTCAGTGTGTGTGTGGGGGGTGTGTGTGTGTGTGTGGGTGTGGGTGTGTGTGTGTGTGTGTGTGTGTGTGTCGGCAATGTAAGTTACGAGTGTTCCCTTGTGGCACCAGACAAAGAGAGACAGGACTATTTAAACATGAGGTGGGTGAACACAGGTGGAAACCATCAACTCTGACGAGGGCGGGAGACGGGACAGGAAGTAAAGGTAACTGCAATGAGAGACAAGAGGTAGGTACAAATTAAAACAGGAAGTGCTGTGACAGACAGTGACTGATGGGACTGGGCATGCGTGTGAACGCTGTGTTTTACACACACATATGTTGTTTTTGGTGCATAAAACCGTCAGACTGAAGTCCAAAAACTGTCAACTGTCCACCTTGGTGAACAAAGCTTGCAGTCAGTGGACAGCTGTTGTGTGTGTGCATGCCTGCGTGTGTGTGTGTGTGTGTGCGCGTGTGCATGGGTGTGTGCGAGGGGATGACTAAGTTGTGCTTGCAGAAGTTTCTCACACAGAGCAGACAGCTGGGTGTTTATCCCCTCTGTCTCTTCTTCTCCCATCAATCCTTTGCTACAGTTATTTCCCATCATCCTTTGCAGTCTATAGCCGCAGTGGCTTATAGGGGACTAAATATTGGAATCAATGAGTATGCACGTCCACCTCTTGATATGAGGATAATGTGTGTATCCGGACTTGTTGCTCCTAAATTAGCTGCTTTTAGCCTTAATAAAAATTACGTTTGGGAGCAATATTGAAGAACGCCGATGATGACGTTGGGGCAAAACCTGCTGTGGGAAGAAAAACACGCTTGAACCTCTTTAGAAGTCTTCTAGTCTCTGGAAGAGGTTCAGCTTTCAGCCACAGGAAGTGGTTGCAAACCCTAAAAAGTATAGCGCAACACTTCCGGCATGATACGCGACAACTAAATGTGAGTGAGGTGGCGGGCAGCAGTGTAGTACATTTTTTCTTATTGCTACGTTCACATTAAAAGGCCGTCCACGCACAGACCCAATGAGGCCGACGCCACATTTTAACAGTTGGCTTCACGTTGGCCACGTTCGCTGCCGCTCCACGCGCCGCTCTGAAGTGGGCAGATCACAGGCTTCGCCGACATTCACAGACAGCTGTTCAGGTCTCGTATCGTTTGGTTTTATGGCGCTCACTGATGCTCAAAGCACACGAGTGAGTCCAGAGTGATGACTCAAAGTCTGGCCATGCAGGCAGTTCAGTCCAGACTCCAGCTTTTTTTTTTTTTTTTTTTTTTTTTTTAGATTTTTGTATTTTGTTTGTTGATAAATCCAAAGGCCACTTCTCAACTCTTGTATTTTAGCAGCTGGTAGGAACACACACAGCGACGTGCCCAGACACACACACACACACACACACACACATGCGAGCTGGGGGGCTAGACATGATGGGGTTTGATGTCGTGGGAGCTCGGTGGGGTGCAGAGGAGGAGGAGGAGGAGGACAGCGGAGGAGCGGGAAAGGATGAGGGGATTCAAAAAAAAAAGAAAAAAGAGGAGGATGAAAAAGAGGAGAATGATGTATTTTTGGTGGACCTGAGAATATTCAAGACCACTCCCTAGTACTTGCTTTACTTGTTGACTGACGACTTATTTTCTTTTTCCTTCCCTATTGCCTTACAACACAATGGCTTCTGGATGTCCTACGATGTTCTTATCATTCCAAATATATTTTTTTGATCTGTTGAACTCTTTGTTGTCCCTCGATGGAAACATATGAAAAGACGGTGACCGAGGCGGTGAATCCTTGGACCTTGTGTGCCACATGCTACGTGCTAGGTGTATCATATAAGAAATAAGGTATATTTGAATCTCCTGTTTTTGGGAAAGTGCGCGTGGTACCACACCACGCGCACCGCAACATTCCCGCCATGATCAGGCCGACTCGACCCCGTGTCAGCGTCTGACCCCGTGTTGGCCCAGGAAGTTGCAGCTGGAGGTCATGTTGTGTCTGCGGGGGGGTCAGGGGGGCCCGTGGGTGGGCCCCCGCCGCGCTCTCTCAGGACACACAGTGGGACCTCGGACACCGGACCTCCCCAAATCCTCAAGTTTCCCGAGGGCTCTTTGGTGAAGCCTTTTCGGATGCCTGATCCTGCACACTCATTGGCTGAATAGATTTCAGTTGTATATTTGAATTCGAGTGCAAAAGCAGCAGGTGCACACAAGGGTGTGGCCCTCAAGTGTCACAGTGAAGACGGCAAAACCGGGTTTTGTGTGATTGTCATCGTTGTGTCGCCTGTCTAGGCGGCCTTCCAGTCGGTCACTCGTGGGTTCTGAGGGGTCAGGGCGCGCCGGGAAACCCAAAGCCGGCGAGGTGGGGCAGCAGCTGTCCCGGCATTGTCTCCGCCAGTGTGTGTTGAGGTGGCAGGGGGCGGAGCTGAGGAGGGGCGGAAGCGTGTCGGTGCAGGTGTTGGGGTGTAAGGAGGCGTGGACCTGGGGGTCAAGTTGCCGGTGGGCGTGCGTGTTTGTGTGTTTGACTGATTGCAGATACTTAACAAGCAGATGTTAAACACCCCTTAGCACGTGCGCTACCCAGAATTCTTTGGTACTTTCCGTGGACCGTTAAAGATGACGTGTGTAGCTACTTTGAATGCAATCCTTGACCTTTGACCTTTTTTAACCAATAGCTGCTCATATGCCATGTTAACTGCCTTAATGTTATTTTCTGCCTTACGGTGTATTCATTTCTCCTTCGTAATATGATGTGTAACTTTCAAATGTTTTATTGTGTATTTTGCGTATGTTGTCATACCTGTCCACAGACAGACACACATAAAAAAAAAAGCCCTGCCTCAAAACTGCCGCCCAGGCAGTTCCTTCTCCAGTGGCTTTCTTCAGAGCCACAATTTACGCTGAAACGCACAACAGCAACAACGCAACTCACCAACTTACAATGTTAAAGCAATACCACATACACACACACACAAACCAGAGGTCACAGTGGTCAGACAGTCTGACCTGCAGTGAAGCTCGGTTAAGTTGAGGTGATTTACTCACCCGCTGTAACCCCTGCTACGCACAAACACACTGCACACACACACATATACACAAACCACAAACACACATATGGGCCCTGAGCAGCACACACACCACAATGCCCTCTCCCTCTATTTTTGCTTGCTCTAACTCTAACCACAGCTACTTCCTCAGTGAAAACTGTTGGCTGAAGGAGGACAGGTGGTTAGTTTGATAATACACACACACACAGATGCAGACACACAACAAACGCACACACACACACACACACACACTACAAAGACCTAATGCTAGGTTGATATAAAAGTCAAATGAGTAGCTTTGGATTTGGACATTCAGATATTTGCTCGTCAGTGACACTTGGAGAGTCCACTTGAAAAAAAAACAAAAAACATCAAAACCAAAACCAAAACCCTTCCCCCCCCCACCCAAACCCTCCCCCCCCCCCACCCCCGCCCCCCCAAAAAATAAAAAAAAGATAGAGAGCGTCACCAAGAGCACTGAGAGATAAAGGAAGATGCGGCGACAGAGCCAGAGAGCGGAAGCTGCAAAAAGAGCCGCGAGTGAGTCGAGGAACGGAGAAACATACCATAGCGCAAGCAGAGAAAGAAACATTTGGGCCATGAGAAGGGTTCGTGGAGTCTCGCGGGCCTGAGTCGCTGCCGGTCAAGGAAAAAACATCCCAAGGGTCGTTGTTTGGCAGCAGGGGGGTAAGCAACGCACAACCGCAAGCGCTTCACCTTTACCATTTAGGTGTTTTTAATGATCGCGTTTTTAAGTGTACAAATTTGGTTAAAAACGAAAAAAAAAAATTGTCCAAAGAATCAAGATGGAGCAGGTGTATTATTGCAACGGCCGTTTGTTCAATAATTGATGCAAATTTCGGTCAAAATGGGCCCAGGTGACACTTGTGGCCAGGTTTTAGGGTCGCACTGGGGAAGCTGGTGCCGACCCAACATGATACAGATGGAATGAACTGCGAATCACTGGTGTTGTGTTTAATGGCTGATCATTCCAGTGGGGGGGGGAAAAAAACTGCTCACCAGTCAAAATGGTGACACTCGTGCACTTGAAGGCTTCCTTGAACTAAATCTGCTTGCACTTTACACTTTAAGTTCACCCCCACGTAGATAGATGTGGATTTGCGGTGAGGAGATTGGTCATAATTGAAGTTGTAGCGTATCTTTTTATCTGACTGTGTGTGTGTGTGTGTGTGTGTGTATGCATTTCTGTGTGTGCGTAGATAAGAAAAAGAAGCATGGAGAGGAATACATATTCACGTATCCACGAGAACTAGGTGAATGGCATCCAACAGTATCTTTGAGCCTCCGTCAGCTGTTGTACGAAGTAAGTGCATTTTTTTTCCTCTGTGTGTGTGTTTTTTGTGTCTTTCACGTGGGCCCGTGATTTCTATTTTTTTGCCTCAGGAAAGAGCACATGTCACAAACTCAGCCGCCAGTCTCGGCCAGCTGGCAAGTTCGGGCCCCGCAGCCTTACCATTCCTTTTTTTTTTATTGTTGTTCTCTCTATGTTGCTGTAAATATGGAAACGTTTGAAAATGATTCAAAAAGACAGAACCAGAAACAAAGGGTTGACTATTCACACAGGCGTAGGTTATGATCCTCTGCACAGTAAAGGTCAGTCGAGGTCGCCTATCTATCCCAGGTCTGGTAGCTGTAATGTGGAGATTTATTTTTCTTTTTTCCAGGGGGGGGGTTTGCGTCCACATAAGAAAATGTGGACCGAAAGGGACGGGGACGGGGGGGGGGGGGGCAGGGCGGGGGGAGAGACAGGTCAGGGGGAGAGGGAGGAATGTAGCTGGCATTCCTTCCTGTTTCGTCAACCAGCAGCTGTGTGAATGACTGTACCCATGTGCTGGGTTTTCCCAGCACTGGCTCCACTCTCGGTGACACACTCTCGCACTAAGTCATTATCTACGTCTTCTCGTTAACACGGGTCTGTTTTGACTGTTTTGCCGGGTTTTTTGGGCTGCTTTCATGGGGTGTCTTGCGTATGTGTGTGTGTGTGTGTGTGTGTGTGTGTGTGTGTGTGTGCACGTGTGTTTGAGCCTAGACAGAGGAGGTATCTAGGCCCATTGTCCTCCTGTCATATCTGGGCCTGCTAATGATCCATAATTAAGGTCAGACCTTTTTCTTTATTATTATTTCTAGGGAGTGCTAAGAAAGAAATAACGGGAGCGTCAGTCCTTTAGGGCGACATCAAACATTTGCGTTGAAATTGTGTATTGGTGCCACAACCACACTTGAGGACCAACAAGTGAAATGGGTAGTGGAGCAATTTGTTTGCAAGTTTTTTTTTACGTGTATAGTGGCTGTAATAATAATATGAGTGAGCTGGATTCATCTTTAAATTGATAATTAATACAATATTTGAGGTCTTTCAAAAGTTGAACAGATGTTTTATTATTAAAGCAGTGGTTGTTTGAAATGAAAAAAAAAAAAAAAAAACATTCCCCGGTGTTGCACGCACGTCTCTGCTGCAGAAATACTCAAGAACCCTGCCTGAGCAAATGTGTTAATGTGCGCATTTGTGTACGTGCGGGCGTGTGTATTTCCTGCCAATTCTCGGTTACACACTTCAAACAGTTTGCCTTCTCTTCGCCACTGACATCACCGTTTGCGTGTGTGCGGTTTCACGTCCTATTTTAAGTACACGCGCGGCATCAGCAGTACCGTCGCCTCTGGCACTGTGTGCGCACAATGGACACATCTGCATTGACTCTGTTGGGGATTGCACATTGTGTGTTTTTTTCATTTTTTTTATTAGTGATCTGGAAATGTCAACGGATACAGTCTCACTATCATGTAGAACCACGTAAAAGTGAAAAAAAGTTTGATTTTTGTTTTTTGTTTTTTTATGGGGCAACTCTAAAAATGTCTATAATAGCCTTACACTCCAAGTTGATGGACGTGAGGTCCAACCAAGCGACGTATGGAATCAATGTCAAAACGTGATCGTCTCTGATGGGTTTTTCGTGTCCCGCTGTCCTTATTGGCTGTTGGTGAGTGGTTTTTGTCATCGTTCACCTGGGCACGCATGTGTGGAACAAAACTAACAGACACACTCTGTTCTTACACACATCAAAACAGTAAAAAAAATAAAATATTATATATATATATATAATAATAATAATAATAAAATAAATAAATGTAATAATGAAATTTAAAATTCCTACAGAATCCCTACTCTGGTCATGATTTATTAACTATTATCTTTTGCTTTTTTTTATCTTTTGATTTGCAAATGAGTCGCCATGCATTCAAGCTTTTTCCCCTTCATCCTCCCTTTTCGCTTATCCCCATCCCTCCTTTCCCAGTCTGTATATCTCAGATGTGTGGCTGAAAACAAGAGCCACTTCAAGTTGTTTTTTTGCCCCATTTTCCACTTCATATATCAAACTGCTTTGCAGCTTGTTTGGTTTTTTTTGCTGTTTTTTTTTTTCTCCTGTCCCTCATAATTTACGCCACACATCGACACCCGGCGCGTCATTGGGCTCCATCAACCACTTTCCCCGTGTCGACATTGTTCGCCTCTCGCCCGGCCACATTGTGAGCGCCTGTCCAGAGCTGATTCTGGTTATCTGGAGGCTACACCTGTCCTGAGTGTGTGTGGGTGCGTGTGTGCGTGTGTGCCATAGTCAGAGCAGAGAGTCGAGTGTTATCAGGAGAAGGCAAAGTTGAACAGAGGAAACTGCGCAGGTCTGCTTCAGGCTGATTCTGGAAAAGGTGATGCCGACGCTCGCCTCGCGCTCAGACATCACTCACGACATAATAAACTTGTTCTCACGTCCATAACTTACCGCCGTGTCAGAGTAAGTTAGGATCTACGAAGGAAGTGTTATGGTTGGGTCCGATCCTGCGGGCCAGCGCAACACACAAAAAAGAACTTGCATACTTTCATAATAATGGTGACATAACCAAAAATATTGAATTTGCATTTATCGGTAGTTTAATGGAGTGTTGACACCTGCAGGTGTTTGCGTTGTTGACCTGCGTTGTGTCACGATGCCAGCTGACCCCCATTGTAATCAGTGAGGGGTAGGGACACACTGCATTGGTTAATCGGTTCCTGCTACCCAACTGCTGCTCATACAACTTAGAAATAAGACGTGGTGACCTGGTGAGTGAATGAAAAGAGCAATTGAATAGACAATCCTTAAAATATCCCACATTGAATGATTATACGTGTCATTAGTCAGTTGCTCATTTAACATGGTAAACCTGTGTCTGATTTGTGAGTTGTGTTGTATTTCACAGGTAATTTTTTTAATTTTTTCTGGCTTGGCCACATGCATAATGGGTTATTATACGTAGTTTCCACTTTTGCTGTAGTAATTGTTAAATACATGAATCTGATGCTGCTGTTGGCATCAAGTGCAAACTTTTAATTCCATGCAAGAAAAGCTGTTGCTGGCTAAAACACGCTTACCCAATCCTGCTTAACTAACCGACTGTTCCACTATTTCAAAATGTGTCTGTTGGCTGTGTGTGTGTGTGTGTGTGTGTGAGTGTGTGAGAGAGAGAGAGCGAGAATGCTGTGACAGACAGAGAAGATAATGAGTGAAGAAGGAAGCGAGGAGGATGCGTGTGACAGAGCGACCGTTAAGAGAGGCGAGGCCTCCCATTCAGCGCACACACACACACACACACACACACACACACACAAACACACGCGCGCACATGCACACGCACACAAGCCAAGTGACTTTGTTTTTTGCTCAGTAAGAAAACACACCTCTAGCAACCACAGTGGCTCACTATAACCCCTCCCCCCCCCTCACACACACCCACACACACCCACACCCACACACACACACACACACACACACACACACACCCACACACACCCCCACACACACAGCCCTCTGTGGGACACACACACAAACACACGCGCGCACATGCACACGCACACAAGCCAAGTGACTTTGTTTTTTGCTCAGTAAGAAAACACACCTCTAGCAACCACAGTGGCTCACTATAACCCCCCCCCCCCCCTCACACACACACACACACACACACACACACAGACACACACAGGTTTCTGTGGTAGGAAAAAGTAAAGCACATTTTTCGTTTCACACAGACATGACAAGGAACGGCTCACACAACGTCATGGCGTGGTGTGAGTTTGTGAACAGGGGTTCGGCAGCGTTGCCTTCAAAGGCGACAGGATGCCGCTCGCGCGACATATCGCAAACGGCCCTCCACCTGTGCAGCCACACGTCTTTAACAATCAAGGGCCACCACGCTAAATGGCTGCGGGATATCAATTCACCGCTTCCACGCAGACGGCTGGAAGACAACGTTATCTCCCAAATTTAAGCCGGATTACAGCTGCCCACACCAGATCCATCCCATTATCTGTTGAGCTTATCTGTTCGGAGTGTCGCGGGTGTGTGGTCGGGGGATTCTTCCCATTTCGAAGTTCTGCCACTTCCAGGTTTTGCATTTACAACATATTGGTTAGCCAGGCTGGTAAACCACACACACACACACACACACCACCTCTCTGCCTCTGTGCGCACACACAAACACACACACACACACTGAGAGTCAAAGAGAGTCCAGTCAGCCCTCTCTTGTGGTTATATATTGTAAAACTCTGCTCGGTTTGTGGCTTCGGTAAGTGTGTGTGTGTGAGTGTGTGTGTGAATGTGTGTGTGTGTAATTGGCCAAGATTGCACTCTGTTCAACACCCATTTGACAGTCTCACCAGCCAGAAGCTTCCTTCTCCTGCCTTATAATGTAATACTGCACAAATTATTAAATAAGCGATCTGACAAACATGCAACAGGAAGTAAAAATGGTTAAATAGACATTTAGCACACACACACACACACACACACTCACATTATATGACACACTATGGTCCTGCTATTTTAATTCCCACAGGCACACACTTTTGGAAAAATGGATAGGTGAAGAAGAGGAAGGAAGGACTAGTGGGAAATTAGTGTTGTTGCTTTACCAGAAAAAAAATATATATATAAAAAATAAAAATCTGAAAAAGAGAATCAATATATACATGTAATCTAAAACCAATCACATGTGAATATTCTGTCATGCCTCGTCAAGTTCGTTAGTTGTTCCTGGTTTATTTTGCGCCCCCCTCCCTCTTGTTCTCAGTTCAGATCCCGCCACTTCCTGCCTTTGTGTGTTTTCCCGCCTTCGTTAGCGTCTGCCCCGCCCCTAAATGTTTACACCTGTTACCTCATGTACAAATAGTCCTGTCTCCCCTTGTCTTGTCCCCTCTTCTCCTCAGTGGGACACCAAACCATTCAATTTAATTGGAATTCTTTTGTTCCTATGTATCCTCATTGTGAGATCTTTGTTTCGATATTTTTATCTTTTCCTCTGCCTCTCTTAGATTATTTGTTTGAGCAAAGACTCTTTTCTTTGTACTTGAGAAACAAACAGATGTCCCTCGATATTTTGGTTTCTGTCTCCGCTTCATGTGATTTATGACCATGTGGTTATAATGAATCGTGTCTGATGTTTTATTGTTTTATTGTGGGTGTCGAGGAATAGGCGCAGGGGTCATGGCCACAATTATTAGGATCCACTCTCTGGGGACTGGGAATGTTACTCCGCCATAAGCCCTATCTCTGTTCAGTAGCGAATACGGCGTACTTGGAGTTAAAAGACATGCTGTTTTTTCTCATGCTTGTCTCTTTTTTTTTTGTTGAGACAAGTTTCCATTTCCTGCTAATAGCTGTGAGGGGAAAAAACACTGTTGGAAAGTAGATTTCAATGTACAACCCTCCCTTGTTCTGAACCCCAGATGTGTGTGTGTGTGTGTGTGTGTGTGTGAGTCACCTCCCGCTGTCCAACTATTAAACAGTGAGATTTTATACCAGTCTCACTGAGGAGCTGTCTGCTACAATCATTATGATTCAGCGCTTTCATGCATATGGCACAGACACACACACACACACACACGCACAAATTCACACGGACCCCCACGCACACACGTGCACAGTGTCCATCAAAGCCTCATAAAAACTCTTTCATTCTCTCTATTGGTCTTGTTGAGATGTTTCCTTTAGTTTTACTGTCTTTTGCCATCTGTGTATGTGTGTGTTCATGTGTGTGTTCGTGTGTGTGCATGTGTGATTGTGTATATGCGTGTGTGTGTGTGTGGTCATTTATGCAGCTGTGATCTCTGGCTCTTATTTTGAAGCCTGCATGGGAATGAGCACAGAATGCCTTCTGTGGATTCATCCTCTATCTATCGGCCCTTTTTCTTTCGTACTACACACACACACACACACACACGCGCACACACACACGCACACCTACACACATAGTGGCGCCCATGTGGAGATCTGGCCTCACATCACACGGCCCAGTTTTGCTGTTTGATGTCTGCGCTGCCCGCTGCAAAAAATAGCCAAAGCTCAGTTAGCGGTTTTACCTCAAGTTCCCACAACATCCACCGTTTTTTTTTTTTAAACAAAGTTTGGAGAAGCCATTTTTTGAAGAGGCGTGGCGGATTCATCCGAACCGTCTCTTATACTGTACATGCCTGTAATGCATGCACAATGCTGAATTGAAAATATTTTTTTACAGCGTATCTCTCTCTCTCTCTCGCTCGCTCCCTCTCTGTCCTCATCCATCAGCTGCAGCAGGAAGACGGAGCTCCAATAAAGATCCCTTCAATTCCTCTCATCTTTTTCATCCCCCCCCCCCTTCTCCCTCTCCTCCCACCACTCTGCGGCCTTCTTCTCACTTCTTTCCTGTCGCCTGTTTAATCGCTTCAGTGTTTTTTTATGATCAACAACCCACCGGTGCTCTGGATGCCGTTTCCACTCAAAAAAAAAAAAAAAAGGAATCTGGATTTCATTATTGGGCTTAGGTTTGTTTGGATCTAATTTTTTTTTTTCTTCTAATGAAAATTAGAGAAACTGGAGATTTATTTGTAAATTTCTAACTTTTTTTCGACTCCAAACACACGGCTGTTTTGTTCAAATATGCCAAATATGCCAAGCTATAATGCAATTTAATATATAAATATAAACACGCTTAACAATGGCTTCCACTGTGGGTACGAGCTGTTTTTCTTTTGTGTCAGAGAATTTTCAAGTCCATTCAGAGAAGGCTGCTGTGTGTGTGTGTGTGTGTGTGTGCGCGCGTTGTACGTGTGAATGCGTTGTGCGTGTGTGGTCATTTGAGGACAACCACCAGGCCCACAGACGCCATAATGATGCTGAAGCTAGGCCCTACCACAGTGGTGCACCAAATCCAAGAAGAGTAGCCGTGCGGAGCTCCTTCGATCAATGCAATGTGTGTGTTTGCACGTGTGTGTGCGCGTGCACGTGTCTTTGTGTTTGTGTGCATATGTGGTAATGGCAGGAAATCGGTGGTTAGGTTTAGGTCTGCAGCTGGGTTGCAGAGACAAACTCGGGACATTTTATCCATCACTTCATTCTTTTATTTGGACACGATCACCTTCATCCGATAAAAAACTACGAAAATAACAAAAACAAGCTCCATTGTTCGGGTTTTAACACATTTTTTCGTATTTTCCAGCCGCCCTCGTTGTCTCGCTACACTTCCTCGCTGACTCTAACCTCCTCGGAAGTTTCGAAAAAGCCACCGACAGGAAACAGCCATCTGGCGATCGATGCGGCCGCTGATCATCCCAAGCTTTCCTCGGCGTTCCCGACCACACTGGTTCCCCCTCTCAGCCTTAATGGGCGAGATGGCGGGCGTGTGTCGGGGAGGTCTGTTGGGAAGGGTGTCCCTTTAGTCTTGTGGTTAACGAAGAAGTCATGCAAAGAGTCATCGCACCCTTTTTTTTTACTCCTCCTCGCCCTCCTTCCTCCCTCCATCCCCATTTGTCCCCACATTGTGGTTAACAAGTAAATGCAAAGTGTCGTCTTTTTTTTCCGCGTGTCTGTGTGTGTGTGTGGGGCCCGTACCCATTAGCGCCCCTTCTTCTTCTGTATTGTAAAAATTCTACCCAACGATTACGCCTTTTGATTTATTCATTGGCTCATTTGGGACTACGCTGTGCGCGGCCGTGTGGTCGGGTTGGAGGCGCCCGATTCCACTTTGATGAGCCGTCTGTGTTTTTTCCACTTCCACATTACTTCGCATGCAAACGCGTGCGCGCACACGCCACTGACAAAAAAGCCATACAGTTACCAAAGCCTGGGGGGTGTGAATGGTTAATTAGTTGATTGGAAGTCCCGCTCCCCGACTGTCAGAGACAATTTGGGCAACAGAAAAACAATTATTGATTTTAGTGGCTGTCTATAGTGGCTGGTGCGGAGGCTTATGAATGGTGGACTGCGGAAAGAACGCGCCCCAAATTCTAAACTGTATTGGGCACACGGTAAAGTGTGTCGCACATGTGCCTGGTATTAGACCAATGCGGACCAGGTTAACGGCCTTGTGAAACTTTTGTGACTTCCCAAAAGTGAATCCGCTTTTTACCCACGGAAACCTAGGGCTTTTTATGTTTTTCGTAAAAGAGAAACAAACCTATGGTAAGTACACGTTTCGGTCGAGTCCTGAAAAAACAAAAAGAGATGAGATGGTCCCGAGAGCGAAGGATTGCCAAGTGCTGAGAATATAAGTCGTAGGCACAAAGAGGAAGTGGCAACGCGGCCTCAAATAATCAAAAGCTGGTTCACCTGTGGTACTGCTGGATGGGAGGGCCTCTGATTGACAAGATGAAGACTCGGGACCTTCCAAGTCGCATCTCAACGTTTAACTTGAACTAAAGCACACATCAAAAATGTCAGTGAACAAAGTGAGGGGGCTTTGCGGGATCGTTCGTTGTTGATATTTCTTGTTGGGGGGGGGGGGGGGGGGAGGAACCACGGGTGCAGAACCATCACAGTGCCGGAAGGCCACAGACCCGGGGGCTCATCAACAAGTCGGACGAGACGTATCAGGACCTGTCCGATTCCATCAAACGCCGCGCTCATCGTTGGTTCTTTTCCATGCGTTTTACCCTTTATTAAAAAATGGGGGACGGAGTTAAAAGCCCCGGTGGAGTCTGAGGGGAAGATGGCGGTTCACAAACGTTCACGCGGCCTCAGTGTGGAGGCCTTTTCGATCACTGTCCGGCCTGCAATGTGTGTGTGTGTGTGTGTGTGTGTGTGATTTTAGAATTTCTGCTCCATTGCATCTGCTCAGCCATTCAAACTGCACTAAACACAGCCTGAGGCACTTCTCTCGTCCTCTCTTTCTCTCTCTCTCTCTCTCTCTCTCTCTCTCACTCACTCTCTGTCTCTCCGTCTGTCAGATACACACCGTCTCATTCTCTTCCATCTCTTGTCCTACCTCTGTTTTATTTCCCTTTTCAATGTTGCTGTAACTTTGGCTGAGAGCTTGATTGAATAGCTAGGGTACTCTCTCTCTCTCTCTCTCCCCCTCTGTCTGTCTCTCTCTCTCTCGCTTTCTTTCTCTCTGTCCTTCATTTCTTGTGTCAGAAAATCAATGTTTAGTTTAGCAAGGATAAAGCCAGTCTTCTCTCATCGCAGAGGCCGGCTGAATAATTCAGCACATGCACGCTCACTCACACACACACACACACACACACACAGAAAGAAAAAAATACACACATTCATTTTTATTTTTGCATTTTTAAAGGAATATTTTTTGCCATTTCCTTTGCTCTCTCTATCAGGAATTTTATTCTTTACTTCGGACGTATGCTTGGGGTCCCACCCCCCCCACCCAAAACAAAACAGCAGGGCCGTGCATGAAAACCATAGACCATATTGAAAATATATTTTCAGAAAATGCATGGGATTAAAATCGCCTGACCCACCTTTAACTCACGGTGCTGACCTTTGCTGACCTTTGGGGACCATTGCTTCTTCCTCCATCTGCCGGTGGCAGACACTTATGGCTTTACAACGGCACCCTATTCACTGTTAACGCTGTAAAGCCGCGTCCCATTGTGTCATAAAGTCCATCCAACAGACTGCTGACCACGTCGCACCACGTTTTTAAAAATGCGGGCCCTTTGATCTGGCAGAAAAATCACGATAATACGTTTTTTCGTGCGCTGCCACAGTTACGCATAAAAAAAAGACTAGGCTCTAAATTTCTGATGGTAGAGTCATGGACATGTATGGCCTGTTATGCTACTTTTATTATGGTCTCAGTAGGAAAAAGGAAAAAAAACATTTTTTGTTTGTCAACTCAGACCTTTTGTGTTAAAATGACATTATTTTCACTGTTATTGTTAAATTGGCTCCCCTGTGTTGTGGAAGAGATGATCTTTCTCACCCCGGCAGTTTAATTACAGTCTGACAGCGCATGAATATCAGAGATTGTCTAGGTGAGTGAGTGTAAGTCCTTGTGTGTTTCATCCTGGATGTGTGTGGGTGTGTGTCTGTGCGCGTGTGTGTGTTTGCTTGTGTGTCATTTGGTGCTGCTGCTAACTGATATGTCAGAAAATCAATTAATTACTTTTAAGCGGCAGTTAACTGCATCCGCACAATACACCCCATGAATTATAGACGAGGTGTGTGTGCGTGCACATGCTGTGTGTGTGCACGTGCGTGCGTGTGTGTGTGTGTGTGTGCCAGAGAAATAGAATTGGCTGCTTTGGCTGCTCTGTTAACTAGAGACAATTGGTAACTCCTCCGTCACTGATCAATTGATGTGAGCACTTCGATACAAATCTACTGAGCCATTGAAGAGTCGGAACTGACTCATCTACTTTACAGGATTGTTAGACAGTGTGTGTGTGTGCGCGTGTGTGTGTTTGAGAGTGTGTGTGTCGTTGTTTAATAAATTGCTGCCGTCAGCAATTAAGAAAAATAGCATACCATTTCTTTTTGACTGATTTGGTCATTCTCTCCAACTTTAACAACACTGATGCATTTTTTTTATTTAAAAAATAAATAAATAAACATGAACCATAAATAAAATGTGTCTCTCTTTCGAGCCAAAATGTTTTTTTTGTTTTTTTTATGAAAACAACACACTGATTCTAAGCAAGTGTTTGTCTTGACAAAGATAAATGGAGTATGAACATGCGTTGGATAGTTTACTAGACTTAGAATATATATATATATATGTACCGCGAACCTGTGAGCGCTTAAAGGTGCTGATGAGAGACCGGAGAGATAAAACCGGAGGACATCTCTCTTTTCCCCAGACTCTCTCTTTTCCTCTATTGATCCCTCGCTCAGGATAGCGGTGCGTCCGTGGGTGTGTGTGTGTGTGTGTGTGTGTGTGTGGCATTGATCCTCACCATGCCACTGTCACTGGCCTCAGGGTGGCCTGAACTCAGGGGAGGACAGGGACAGACAGCCGCTGGCAGAGAGAGAGAGAGAGAATCAGAGAGAGAGAGAGAGAAATTAGCTTTAAATCATTAATTTACCCCCATTCATTTGTACATTTTACCGATATTACTATTGTTTGGCTGCATATCGTATTGACAATCGTTTTGATTATTTTAAATGAGCACAAAGCATTAAATGAATGACTTACCTGGTACATTATCATGTGTGATATTGGTTCAGTTTAAATGAAAATGAACACTAAGGGCAAGTCTTAACTCACGAGGTATAATAGCAGGGACCCTCAAAAAACATACATACATATCGTGGCAATATCCAAAATAATTTGGCATGTGGCTTTGAATAATCTTTACATGTATTTGCATGTTGAAAGGGGAACAGCGTGGAGGAAAATTTACCAGGGACTCAGGTCAAAGTTGAGCTTTTTTTCGTTATGTTTTTGATTAGGATTTATTTCCTATTTCTAACTTGAAATTAAAAGAGGTATTTTACATGATAAAAACACACACACACACACGCATAAAGTAACTTCGTCTTGGCTCAATGTGAACACACTCACCCCTGACAACCACTGTGGCTCACCATAACCTAGACAACACACACACACACACTGTGGGTCTGAGGTTGTCACTGAGGGTCACAGGGAGCAGTTCTCCTAGTTGTCACGCACACACACACACGCGCAGGCCCACAGACACTCACACACACACACTCGCACGCACACACGCGCACACACACGCACACACACAGTTGTATGGTGATATCATCAGCCACTGGGAGAGTCACTGTGGGAATCTCCCTGTCCACCAGTGTGTGAATGTCATAGTGTCACGATGGTCACCTTGAGGTCTATTTGTTTTCAGCAATAGAAAGAAATTGGGATGTAACATTAGAATGATAAATTTCAGGTATAAATTCAGATAAAAATGTTGATGTGAGTACTGAGACTTATTTAAGGATTCATGTTTTCCCCTTCAATTTAGTATGTTTTCACTGGTGAAATAGTTTTGTGTTTATTCAGCTGTTATAATCCTAATATTTTCTTAATACATACTTATCCTCAATAATATAATAATATCAAAAAAGAGGAGGATATTTAAATAATGATAATAATAAACTAATATTAGCCAAACAACTTATTGTTGTGTTACTGACTGTTTTTGTAAAAAAGAAAAATCAGGCTTTGCAATTGACAACATACTACAAAATAAAAAAAATAAAATAGGTCTTAAGCCGGAAAACTGAAAAAAAAAACAATCAATAATATAATAATGGATGATTTAAGGAAATATTGGCCTTGGAACAGGAATAAACTCATGCTTGGACTTATCCATGATGACTGAATGCAGCAAAAATATTTATCATCACCACTGTGGCAAATCAGGAAAAAAAAGGATAAATTGTGTTTATATTATGAAATAAATGGCCAACAAAACACAACAAAACACAACACAACACCGGATGGTTTTAAACTGTGTCCACTTTATCACCGTCAGGTTTGGGTCTGACAAAAACTCATATCGCCCGAGTGCCTGACCTGAATTTTCAACTTTCCAAACAGTGAGTAAGAAGGGAGGGAGAGATGGAGAAGAGAGGAAGGAGGGAGAGAGGGAGGGATGGGATGGGGGGGGGGGAGAAAATCATTTGAGTAGCTAAAGGAAATTAGCAGCTTTAAAGAGCCCGAGGGCAAAGTGGAGCCGTGTCCCCCATGGCTACGCTTTAAAGGAGGAGGGCATGAATTAAGCTTGACTGGATCCTCTCCTGCTTCATCGCCTCCTCCTCCTCGTCTCTCTCACTTCTCACTCGCTCACTCTTTTTTTTTTCTTTCACTAATAGCTTACATGGGAAGAAGATGGCGGGAGTGAGGGGGGGAGCTGTCTCTTATACACATCTAGATGGGGGGGGGGGGGGGGGGGGGTTGAACGAGGGGGTATAAAAGCAGGTCTTGAAGGTGAGGAGAGGCTGGAGCGCTAAGTCGCTGATTTTATTATTTTTTTTCCCGATTCCTCTATTGTGCGATTTGGTAAACTTCTGATTTTGATTTTGGACTTTAGAAATACAAACAAAAAAAAGGAAAAATCTTTCCTTTATCTCTTTTTTTCACCCCATTTCTCTGCATTTTTCCTGTTTATGTGTTTCTCCCTTATTCCTATTACTTTTATCATAATTAGTATTATTTTTTTGTTAATCATTTCCCCTTGCTGCCCTCTTTTCTCTGTCTTCTGGGTGTTGGGGATTTGGCCCCCCAGTTGTCGCTGCTTCTGCACCCAGGACGGAAGCATGAACCCTGGGCCGTATTCCAACTCTGGTTCCCTGTCGTGGGCCATGTACCTGATGAGGAAAGGCCGGACAGGCGGTGGACTCTTTGGTAAAGCTGCTTCTTCTTGCTCCTCGTCATCACCACCCTGTCTCGTCTACTCACGCCCGCTTTGTGTTTGTCGTGTCACCGAGGCTGAACTTCAACTGCCCAGTTGCATGTTATCAATTGAAAGGACAATTTCCCATAAAATCACTGCACTTTTCTTTTTTTTTTCTTTTTTTTTTATCATACTCTGGTTAGTTTTGTTGGATCACTCAGGAATCCTTGCCCGGTGGTTGAGTCACATGACAAGTTGGACATCTCTCGTTTATTAATATGCTAAAATGGGGCAAAAAAGTGGTGCATTTTTTGGGGGGCAATTGTTAGAAGAATTGTTACAATTCATTTATTAATGGGGTTTCCAAAGTTTGATGTAGAGCTTTACGTGCTATTTAAGTCTTAGAAAAAACCAGAATCAGTGGTTGAACTCATTTCTTTCTGAATTGTGTAAATATTCACTGTGGTGAATCTTTCATAGTTTCTGAGCCACCGATGACACAGTTCTTTTTCTACTGGCCCTGATAACATGAAGTAATGCTGTTATCAATACCTTTGATAGGTGATTGCCACTGGGTATTGATTATGGATCAGGGGTCACGTTGCGAGCCGGTTCGGTGGGAAATGCTCGCTGGGTGAAATCCTACTCCGCTCCCTCTGCCGTGTTTCTCCCTTCTCACTCTAGCCCCTGTTTTACTTGGTGCTATTCTTCAATGCAAAATTACACCCCAATCGATCATGCAGTTGAAAAAAAAATCAATGATCATACTATTGAAATTCAGTATTCAAATTTCAGATATTTGGTAGAAACACTGGCCATGAGTGAGGACACGCTGCTATGGCACATAAATCGTTCTTTTGTTTCTATTTTGTTTCATACTTGGTCGAAGGCCCAATTTTTTTCCCCAAAGATATTTAGTTACAATAGCCCTCCAATATTTTAATTATTTAGAATGGTTATACTAGGAATAAATGTTCAGTGTCAGATCTAATGACTGATACTTTCGTGAAATTGCAGTTTTATCTCAGCTTTAGCTGCAGGTCGGGCTCGTGCAGTCATAATAACGTTATACCATATTTGTGTAGTCTTGCAAAGAAAGGATGAACAGGCCCCTCGACCAGGTAGTGAAAAAAAAAGAAAAATCCAAGGGCAAATCCCATCACGTCCATCTCAGGCCAATATGAGAGCGGAGGCGTTTACATTTTTTATCATCCCCCTTTGGCTACGGGAGGGATGCATGCGGAGGCAGACTGGCATTTCCCTAAAACACATCCGACAGCATGTTGATTTAACTTAAATCAAATGGACTGATTCTAAAAAAGGCCCACCCCAAACAGGCAGATGCACACCATGCTTTGTACTTTGACTTTTGACCAATCAGGGTTTGTAAAATGCGGCGGCGGACAGACCCAGGAGTCGTATGCCTTGTGTGGTTAAAATAGCTCAAAGTAACATATCTTTTTTTATTTGTGTTAGCGGTGAAAAAATATATAAAAGACATTTAAGGATTCTTTTATATTTCTCATATTCATAGAGAACAAAATTATAACGATTGTTTATTTACATTTTTATGATATGAATATCCATCACATTTTTACTAACATACTAATAACACCAATTTTAAAGTGATAAATGAGGTTTAAATTATATATTTAAATTTCGACGGAATTAAATGTGATTTGAAGATGGGTGGTATCAGGATGCATTCTGGGATTGTAGTGATAGTAAATATGCTGCAAAAACGCCAAAGAAAAGCATGCTGTTTACGGCTCCAAAAAAAATCTTACACTTAAATAAACTTAGCGTTATTTTGACTGTTATTGCTTCACCAAAAAGATTGTGGAAAGATGCAGAAAAAAAAAAAAAAAGGAATCAATCTGTAATCCTATTGATCTGGTTTGTAATGACGATTATAATTTCTTCTCATCATCATTTTGTCAGCATTTATGATTTATGTGTTTAATTTTATTTCATGATTTAGTTTATATGTTAAAGACAATTATGTTTTCAAGTCAGTATTGACCCAGAATTAGCTCATGGAAACCATAAAAAAAGTAAAAAATAATAAATAGAAACAACCTTCATTTAACAAACCAAGAGTTAAAAAAATATATATATAGAATTTTATAAAAAAAAAAACAATAGCCGGACTCGGCAACAATGAGTGGAATTTACAAGGGGGCGGAGCATTATTTAAATTGTGAATGGTAGGTTAAGATGCAATCACTGCTACAAAGAGGGATATTACATGTCGTTAGGAAAGCTCGATCTCTGAGAGTGGATTATATTTAAATTACAGACTTAATCCAGGATCGGGAGGCAGGAGGGACAGGGATGGGACCCAAAGCACATACTGCCCCCTGTTGCCTGCACGTGATACTGCAGACCGGAGCGGTTTGACTGTCAACTTTATCAAAATGTCAATGTCCAGTTTGAGTCATTACAAGAGAGATGAAATGGTGCAGCCAACATCTAGATTGACAAACGATGGAGAGAGAGGAGGAGAGAGAGAGAGAGAGGCATAACGTATGCAATATATGTTTTAAACCCACAGCAGTATATGCGTTTTTTCCTGCATTAAAACGAGCAGCATTGTCTTGCTCATTTGCACGATCCCGCTTCATGCAAAACATATTTTCGAGCACATGTTGGGATGGAGGAGCGTGGGACTTTTCAGCAGGAAAAGCGCCTCCGCTCTCTCCCTCCTGTCTTGTCCTCCCCCCGAAGCCCCGCCTCCTATCGGACGGACGTGACAACGATTGGCCTGCTGACAACCGGCGGAGAGCGTCTCCATTGGCTAATGCAAATCCGCTGCCGTTTCCCGTAAGAAAAGGGCTGATGCCCGTGCAGGCGAGGACACAGAGAGAAAGAGAGAAAGAGAGAAAGATCAACGAGTCAATTTAGTCCCAAAATTGAACTTTTCGTCCTGCATTCCGCACGCGCTGTTTCCTTTCACTCTTGACGCCCACTATGCGCGCGGAAGCTTGTCACCGGCTCCAAAAGGGACAAGAGGAGCCTTGAAGAACACTTTTCTCCTCAGTGGCGTCGCGCCAACTGTGAAAAGTGACACTGATTGGAGACCATTCAATAAAACTCCGTAAACCGTTGGAAATCTGCTTTTGACGCACGAAGACTGAATCCCAGCGCGCCTGGATAACTGCGCTGCAACCACCCAGCCCTTTTATTTTTTAACGATAAGGAAAAGCTGACAACGTGAGAATTTATCCCCGACAACACGGCGGCGAAATTGAAGAAGAGCAGCGCGGGTTCATAGTCAAGATCGGGGAAGTTAAATATCTGTGGACGCACCGTGGCGCACAAATGGTGTTTCTGTGGGACGCGAAATACGGTACACGACATTTCTTTATGAATTTCACATTGATAATATGTTTCTGATGCGTGTGATAAAGTTGGCCTCGTGAGTGAAAAAAAAATTATAGTAATAACACAAAAACGTTGAGAAATTCCCCCCACCTCTCTTATTACGCATTGATTTCGGGGCTGGCAAAATCTAATTCCGGTCATCATATGCAAGTCATGGTTTTATAGTTTCTTTTATCTGTTCTGATTTAAGAAAGAAAGAAAGTTCTTGAGTAAGTGGTTATGCAGTGCAGGTTTTTTAAACTATATATATTTTTTATTTAACTTCCCCTGTCCATGTACATGCATCACAGGAACAGACAGGCTCAAATTACCTGAACTAGAATGTGATGCAATAATTAAAAAATAGTTGAAGCAATAACTTTTTCTGCAGTGTACACAAAAAAAGGTATAAAATATGTAAATTTATTTCACAAATGATGAAATATTGGTCAATCGTTATTGCCATGTTAAAATGCATGAATCGAGTTTCAGCTCAGGATCCGGTATCCCCTTCCAGGACTGACATTTGATAGATTTTTTTTATTTTTTATTTTTGAACAACCCTTTAAAACAGTTGTATTTAATTTTTGGAATTACATTCCATGATGTAGTTCATTTGGTCAATCCCGATCTACACTTTTGTCCTTGTTCTCAAAAATGATGTTGGAGGCCAAATTCTTAGAAATCCGCACTTTTATGAGTTTCTCTCCCAGTAAACGGACACACTGAGTGTCCCTTCCTATTGAATTGCATTTAACATGAAGTTTATCTCACAGCGTCATCAAAATCACTTTCCTGGGACAGTTGTCGTAGGGAAAAGCTTCGCGTCCTGGACAAATGTAACCGCTGTAGATTATACCACGTAAAAACAGTGAAGAATCACACAGGTGATGGACAAATAAGCGAGAGCTTGACACGTTAAATATGTTTTCTGCCTCAGTGGCTGGATCCTTCACTTTTTGACTCCTTCAATGTACAAATCTGACCTTAATCTTACCACATCTATTTGTTTTATTTAAACAATATATAAATAATGAATACAAAATAAATCTGACTCCACATCTTAGTTGGAACAGATTTAATGACACACACTTGATTAAAAAAAAAAGAAAAGGAAGTCTGCACTCAACGCCGGTCTGCTGCAGTTTAACCAACAAATGGAAACGGGGATAATTCACGGTGAACCACAACCAGATTGTTCCTCCCTGTTGTGCAGCCTCGTCGGGGTGCGGAGGGAGGCAGTTGTGTTGTTGTGTTGTGTGGCGGCGCTGGGAGGTTTTCAGACTGTAAACCAAACTCCAAACCACCAGCGTGTGGCTTCAATTGTGGGTTTTGGCTGATTGACAAAGTCATTGATACTGCTCACCCGCAGACGGACAGAAAGTGAGTCTCTCCGTCGGCCTATTTTCCATACTCCCTTCTTCTTCATCTCTGTGGATAGCACGTCACCCTTTCACCATTTTATTTTTTATTTATTTTTTAATTTAAAAGTAGCCTGTGAGCAGGAGCGATGCTGATGCTGCTGCTGTCTTTAGCTTCATGACTACACCCTCTGGTATTCAAGTCACTGTGACCACGCTGCGTGTCATCATGCACCGTATATATAAGTGTGTTTGTGTGGATGTGTGGGTTGAGTTACATCTGTGTGGTCTGTTATGTCTTATAATACACATCCTGTTTTGTTTTTTTTATTTATGTCATTTCAATAGCGGTCGTCCCTCCCTGTTTTATAGCGGAACAGGAGTCCATATATCCCCGTGGTAAAATAGCACCAGAGTATAAAAAAAACCACAATGACGACAAATCCTCCATAATCAGCACATACTTATACGCAGATAAATACACAACATTTTAAAGATGTATGAGATCGCAGTTTCCGAGGACGATTAGGAAAGAGATAACGGGCTCCAACTGGTGAATTTTAGTTGAAAATATGAAAAAGGCTTTCCCTTATTCTTTGTCCGCCTTTGTTCATTCTGGCCCCTCAACACCTCACCTCACCTCTCTTCTCTCTCCCCCTAGACCCAGCCCCTGGCCGGCGCTACACCCCCCCCTCCACCACCCTCGCCTCCGGGGGGAAGATGGCCGAGGCCTTGCCCCTGGGGGCCCAGGAGGCCGGAGGCGGGGCGGCTCTGGTGGGCAAACTGCGCATGGCAGACCGCGGCATGGTGGAGGTACGCGGGGGGATCATCCACCCAGTTGTGAGTGAAATCTCCCTGTGTGTGTCTCAATGTGAGGCCGCTCTTCAAAACGCAACTGTGTGACGTTTCTGCAGGTGATCTCGGACCATCCAGGGGAGCTGGTGAAGACGGACAGTCCAAACTTCCTCTGCTCGGTGCTGCCCACCCACTGGAGGTGTAACAAGACCCTGCCCATTGCTTTTAAGGTGTGTGTGTGTGTGCTCGTTTTTGTACATGCATTTACTCCTGTATTTAGTACAATATTGTAATGCTTATATGTGACTTTTTTCGTCCACCTTCTACGTCCACTCCACTTCTGTGATACGGCAGCTGGAGTTACTCGTCTCTTTGCACGTTAGAATCAACTGTCGCCGGTGGAATGACGGCCAGATATCAAAATCACTCGTCCAATTTTTTATGGCTATCTGATCAAATTCAAACTAAAGGTTTTATCCTCCACCACAGAAGAGAGGAGATGCCTCGTAATCCAGTAAAAGGTGTGGAAATGGAGTTCTGTTAGAATTGGTGCCAAAAAAAGGACAGGTAGATAAAAGTTAGAGTCGGTTTTCATCTGATGCATGCGGCACCAGCGCGTACAACGTGCATCAAGTGTGATGCATAAATGTTTTTTATTTTTTTATTTTTTTGCGGCGTCTTCCCCGGCGTATCGACGTGCGCGGCTTTCCTGCACTTTGAGACAAAATGCATTTGTGGAAAAGCAGCTTTTAGCCGCAGAACACACAAGTGATTGATTTATTGAGTCTCGGGCATTAGTGTTCGCACATGCCTGTGTGCATGTGTGTGTGTGTGTGTGTGTGTGTGTGTGTGCGAGAGATTGGTGCATTATGCATCATTATGTGAGTGTCATGAGCGGATGTCACTGCCTCTTACTGATAATGGATGACTGTTGTGGGGCGCACGCGCTCACGCGCACGCGGGCTAACCCGGACCCCATAGTGCACGCCACGTGCGCGTGATCACGCACACATGTGCTCGCACTTCAACCACACTCGACGGCAACGCCGTGAAGGCTCTTTGATCCCACGATACTCCATCCCAGGCTTAATTCACAGATGAGCGCAACGCCAGTCCACCAACATTTCCTCTGGCGCGCAAAAGGTCCGCCCCAAAAGCGTCCTGTTGATCCGGATTAGCATTTTCAGCAGGGGTTACTCGCCAGCAGAGCTCAAGGTTAATAGAGATCCCATCCACAGGGGGTCATTTGCACACTGATGGTGCGGCGTGATTAACGTTGGTATGGAAATCCATTTCTCGGTGGCTCCACATTTGCCTAGATGCTGGGGAGACGTGCTCTCTAGTGCGCTGTTTGCAAAAGATTTCCATTTTTTATATGTATATATATATATATACGACTTGGGATAGTTTCTTTTTTAGGTTTTAGTCTTTTCTATCACAATTTGCATCTTTGGCTTGTGCATGACATTTGAGACACAGGAGCTGACCGCCGTGGTCGTACCGTGCCACCTGCCAATGTGGCCACTTGTGTGTATGTGTGAATAATCCTTACGTGGAATGTTTTCATGATTATTTTCTTGATGTCACAAGGTGGTTGCCCTGGGCGACATCCCTGACGGCACCTTGGTGACCGTGATGGCGGGAAACGACGAGAACTACTCAGCGGAGCTGCGCAACGCCACGGCGGCCCTCAAGAACCAAGTGGCCCGATTCAACGACCTGCGCTTTGTCGGCCGCAGCGGAAGAGGTACACAAACACACACCCACACAAATAAACATGTAAAACACTAATGCCAAAAAATAGCATAAAAACATCGATACATATATTTTGATAAACCTTCCTTCCAACCACGATACACATGGACTCAAGTCTAACTGGTGTGTTTTGCGCGCACGCACAGAAACAAAATTAAGAGGAAGTATGTGTGAAGAATAACAGTGTTCCAGTATTCACACAGCTTCCTCGTAACAACCCATTCACCCCCCCCCCCCCCCCCC